>SNQJ01S0007583.1:55069-72632 GCA_010110895.2 Picea sitchensis
AAACTTCGAATTAAAATTGCAACCTAGATCTAGAATGGAAATTGCATAAAGTAAATTAAACTAATCCTATTTTAACAAATTAAATTGCAAAGGGAAATACTCATAAAACATAAATCAAATCCTATTTCTATTTCAACATATAACAAGATAAGCAAACTAAGAACTAACTGAGCAAACTAGATAAGCAAATTGAAAACTAAATTCAAAGCTAACAACTAATCATCCATCGAAACCTTGCCAAAGAAACCATTAATTAAATACTTTGTTTTAACTCTGTTTTAAATTCTATTTCAACATATAGAAATTCTAACTATCATCTAATTACACACAGGGGTTAGTATCTAAGCTTGCAAGCTATTTCCTATAGATTAAAAATTCATTGCTTATTAACACTAGCCTTCATAAGTACCCTGGAAAAAGAAACTGAAGTAGTTAAACTATGAATAATAATTATACAGTAAGTAAAAATAATAAAAAACTCATGTACAGGAAATAAAATAAATGACAACTACACTACGTGAATTCACAAGCTAATTGACTAAATATTCACCCAGACCATTGGTGGGCCCCCTAGCAGGTCGTGGCTACTCCTCAACGATGAATCACGAGCTCAAGCAACACAATTTCAGCATTTAGAATTAAAAACATAGTTTTACATAGTTTTAGAGAAAAATGTCTTGAAATGGAAAAACGGAGCTTAATTATCCTTAGCTATCTGTCTGACCACTGTTGTGGTATTTATAGAAGTTACAAGTTGAGAGGTCGACCACTGGAAGGGTCGACCTCCTCTAAAAATAGTAAATCGCATTTAATGTGTCTTAACCTCCGGTGGCTTCTAGAAACTAAGCGAGCCAATAAACGCCCAGCATAACAACCCAATCCAAGTTGTCAGAAGCTCAGTAGCTGGAGGCTATGAGCACAAGAAAAAATCATGTCTCTATTTTCCCATCGTTGGTCGTCAATATGATAACCGCCAACTCACCCACGGTTTTAGTGCAGGATGGAGTGTCGGACGCAGTGCCGCATGGAGTACCGGATGTAGTATCGGATGGAGTGTCGGATGGAAAAACGCCATGTGATTTTTCCCTTTGACACACAAATCGTGAATTAGTTTCTTGGAATCATTAAAACATGTTGAATTATACTTGAAACCATCATAAAACATCAATCATATGTACCTGGTTTAAGCTATGGTGATTTGATACAAAAATCCTTCAAAACTCTTCAAAATAGGAAAATGCACATACAATATTGGCCAAAAAGGATCTAATCATTATCATTAAATTAACCATATCACGGGCCCAACATTACCCCCGCACCTAAGATTTTGTAGGTCCCACTGCAAACAAAAAAATTGCCCCACATGACTAAGATTGCTGAGAAGGATCAACTTTAGAAGCTTCTCCTTCTTGTCATGGAGATTTTGTCTTGTGCCTCTTGTGTTGTTTCAATTGTGCCATGAGGTTGCGATTGGTTTTGGTCATATCGTCAACCAACCATTGAAGGGAATTCACCTTTTCTTGGAGGATTGCATTGTCATGGTGAAGATGCATGTCCAAAGTCTTCCTCTCTTCCAATTGTTGCAGCAGCTGAAAATTTTCCCATTGTAACTTCTCAATGGTTGGAGCAGGATCAGATATCTCGGAGGAGGGCTTAGATCCCTTGAAAGATGTAGAGTGTCTATCAATCTTAGGATATGGGGTAGGAATTTGTGAGGTAGGAGTAATAGGGGGTTGATGAGGAGAAGTAGGTTCAGATTTTGTCTTTCTTTGAGGCTTCAATCCATCTACAAACACTTCCCTAAGTCTTTTGTGAGGGCTTTCAAGATCGGAGGATACTTGGATAGGTTCCGAAGTAGTCAGGGGTTTTTCATAAGCTTTTCCTCATGTGCTCTGGGTACTCTTTTGAAAGGGTCCTCTATTAAATCGATTAGCTCCTCTCCTAAGTGTGGGGACTGTAGGAAAGTCTTGTTGAATTACTTCTTGTAGAATTTTGGGTGCAAGATCAATAGATGTAGAAGGCATTGGGGTGTTAGCAATAGGATTTTTGGTCTTCTTGTCCAATGAGGTTGCAGGGGTATCAACAAATTTCTTGGACTTTTGGTACGGTAAAGGAATAGCTTGAGCAGGAGGGTTTGGAGTTTTCGAAGAATGGGGTTTGGGTGGAGTAACAATCCCTAGATCAAGTGTCTTCTTGCTAGTCTTGATTGTAAGATGAGGGTTTGCAAATTGGTAAATGAACTCATCCCACGTTTTCCCCTGTTTTTCCAACTCGGCTAAGACAAGTAGTTTGATAAGGCCATGGTGAAACAGGCTATTATGGGGATTGGTTACATTCTTCCTCACTTGGGAGGACATATTCTCGAGACTCTTTAAGAATTAAAAGGGAAAATTCAATGGCTTATTGAACTGAAAGTGAGCTAATAATTGAAAGTGACAGGATTTAAAGACGGAATATCTACCTTCACATGTGATAAATCTAGTGATGACTATGAGAGGGTTAATTGGCTCCTCTTTTCTCCACTCCTTGGAGTATCCTTTAGCTCCAGAGATGTTCTGAAATTCAGGTTTGAAAACCCTATTATAGCTTGATCGTGGCAACTGGTGGTTTTTAAACCATCTATCCCTAATTCTTGGAAGCTTTGTGGCTGTGGATATGGATTCCTCAGAGACCCCAAAGGTGATATACCCCACGCGTGTCATATTTCCATCAAAACCAAGGGCGAATTGCATGGAAATTCCATCATCGTGGCCCTGCAAGTGATCCAAGAATGCCCCCCAGCCTGTGCAAAGAAACACTTCTCTGCACTGTGTGAACTGAGGGATGGTGAAGAGGTCAGCATAGGAGGATAGATAATACCATTTGAGAATGATAAAAGTGTGTAAAAGTGGACAGAGGGTGAAATTTGAAAGGGAATGGGTGCAATCGATCCAAGGACGAGCACAACTAAGCAGAGGTTGAGTGCATTTAAGCAGAGGCTGAGCACAATGTGGATAGAGGTGAAAAAAATGAGACAGAGGGTGAGCGCATTTAGAAAGGGGTGAACGCAATGAGTAGAGGGTGAGTGTGAGAAATAAATTGGATAACCAATTGAACAATCCCTCTGTTTTTTAGTGCGCCCAGGATGGAAATGGTTGCATTCACAATGAATTTACACGCATGAGTTGACATGTGTGAGCGTCGATTTTGAATTTGAAGGAAATCGTAATGATGAAGAGGTTAGATCAATGTACAAGTATTCGACTTGGACATTTTATCATGAAAATGTCTAAGGCTTGCATCATTTATTCTTAATTTCCATGAACTAATTCAAATAAATGCAATTGATTCCTGGTTACCTGAAATTGTGGACAGTCACTGGTGTATATTTTCATATGGCACTTCGTTCGGCACCACATATGGTATTTGAAATGGCACCTCATACGACACTCCATATGGTACCTCTGTGCGAAATGCAATTTTATTTTGCAATTTTTATTTCTCCTGCAATGGATAGACTGCAATCTCAAAATGCTTTTGATAATTACAATAAATAGGAGCAGAGGCAGAGTGTTCCATTATTATTTTCTTTTCCACCATGCTTACTCAATCCATTCCTTCATATCGCATAAGATATGTAATCTCAACTCTGTAATGAGCAGTCTGTAACAAAAATAAACCAATTAAGTGGTCTGTTAAGGAAATGTACAACAATTTAAAACACACAGGGAATTAGCATTTCAAAAATAAACTAATTGCTGGTGTAGTAGCATGTATCATGAAAACAATACAAAGGAATTTTTACAAAAGATTCTACTTCTTCTGGGCAGTGTTATCATTTGTCAACTCATGAAAACCCTCTCCACACCTAAGTATTGTGACACCTCACAATAAAAAATATAGGAAACTAGTCAATTCTCCCAATAGCCAAATATTTACAACTTGTTAAGTGTAGAGATAAATTTCACGGATTGGTCTGATGAGACGGTTAGAAGATGGCCCCACCTATAGGATAAGAGACCCTATATATAGATAAGAAGAGGTAGGTGAGAGAGTTTCAAGATAGTCTCAAAGTTAGTTCCCAATGGAAAATTTATGGATTTCATTAACCTTAACTTAACCATACATACTTCATGTTAGCTTTGTCTACAAGTAATGGCGTACATCAAGACAAGTTTAAATTTCTTATTAATTTTTGTTAGATTATCATCCTCGCTATGTAGAATGCCCCGCTGCCAGCAAGCCTGATCAGTACTCCAGTGGGTTTACTTAGTCATACCACAGGCCGATACCCACTGCCAGCAAACCTGTTCATTATCCCGACTGGTTAGCCTCTTACACCCTCAGAGACTGGCCCACCATCTTTTAAGATTTTAGTATAATATTTCTTTGTGCAAGAAGATGGGGGGACAGCTCTGAAAACAATGTTTTTCTTCTTTTATTTTTTATTTTATTGGGATGGTATTTATTTTAGAGGATGACTTTTCGTTATATATTCCTTAGTGATTGTTCTGATGTAAGGGGTACTTAAGCGAACGTAGCCTATCTAAAGATATGATATAATCAAGTATTTTTAGAGTGTAGTGGATGGTACCATTGGGAAAGAACAGAAAGGTATCTTTAGGCTCAACTCACTTTCTTCCTTTTATGGATGTTTACATGGCTAACCGCTAATCAGACCTCCTTGTTACTTTTTAATAAATATACTTTACTCACTTACTCAGGTTTCTTGGGAAAACTATACAAGAGACCTCTAAGCTTGATGGTTACAGTATCACTTCCTTATATAGTGGTGAAGATTTTCAAGAGAAACTACTTTTTAAAATTCCTTAAGAAAAAGAGAAGATGAAAATCTTTGCAAAAATATGACTAACTACAACAAGTCATTATTCATTTGATGCTTAGCAGACAACAAGGTTCAAATATAGCAATGTTTTGAAGAAAAAACCTTCTTTTATATTTCCTTGAAACTGTCTACTCCTAGTGAGATAAATACCTACAAAAATCTCTAGAATTACTTATCAACAAAATTCAAAATTATTTACATATGTACAGTAGAAAATTCAGAAAACATTTAAGAACAAGGGGGAACTTCCCCATCTACTAAGGCCAATTCCTTGTTAGTTGACATGACCTATAGAAAAACTTCTTTGGAAATGGGCATGTGATAAAATTTGAGTCGGTGTCCATTTACTACAAAGGAGACTTGTTCATCGTTAATTGTTTTGATTTTCATAGCTCCATTATCATATACAGTGACTACCTCATAACGACACAACCACCGGGTGGTGAGTTTTCCTTTGAAGGTTTTAAATCGAGAATCAAACAACAAATCCCAATCACCAGGTTGGAAGTGTTTCTTCTTAATAAACTTGTCATGCCACTTGCTCCTCTGGTTTTGGACTAACATTGTTCATTGGATGGCATCTTTCCTAATCTCATCCAACTCATTCAATTGTAGGGATCATTGTTTTTAAGACTCATCTAAGTTTAATCCCAATTCTGCGGCAATACGGAAGGTCCTTACTTGGAATTATATTGGTAGAAGAACTTGTTTCCCGTACACTAGCTCATAAGGAGTATGTCTGGTGGTGTTTCTCTAGGTGGTCCGATATGCCCACAAATCCTCTAGAAGCCTATCAGCCCAATCTCGATGATGTAATTGAACAATATTGGTTAAGATAGCTTCCATAACTTTGTTTGTGGGTGGTATGGAGAAGACTTACAATGTTTAATCCCATATTTCTCTTTTAGCTCTCTTAGAAGCTTGGAAGTGAATTGAGTGCCTTGGTCTATAACAATTTCACGAGGGACACCGAAGCAGGTAAAGATGTCTTCATAGATGAATTCGACCAAAAAAAAAATGTAGCCCTGAATAGGGCTTTTTCCTCTACCCACTTGGTGACATAATTTGTACAAACAAAAATATAGTTTTTCTTACGAGACATGGGTGAAATTGGTCCTACAAAGTCAAGGGCCCATTTTTCGAAAGGTTCTATCATAACTTGGGAATGAAAGGGAATTTCATCACCTAAATTAGGTCTTCCTATCCTTTGGAAACTATCACAACTCCTCACATACTTGGCAGCATCTTTGAAAATGCTAGGCCAATAGTAACCTAAATGTAACACTTTATATGTTGTACGTTTGTTAGAAAAATGGCCACCACATGGTCCATCATGACAACTTCGTAGTATTTTTGGTACCTCATCCTCTCGGACACATCTACGAATAATCAAATCAGGATCTGTATGAAAAAGGTCATGGTCAACCCAAGAGTAATTAGCATTTTGCGTGATAATTTTACGCTTTTCATGAGGTGACAAATGAGACGGTAATTGAGGTGACAAATGAGATGGTAACTTCCTAGTAGCCAGATAGTATTTCATATCCGCAAACCACGGGGTATTTACAAAGATAGTGAAAAGGTGCTCATCTGGGAAACTATCATCTATCGGAATATCATCATCCTCATTTTTTATGCGTGAAAGAAAATCAACTACCAAATTCTCCTTTCCAGGTCGGTCAAGCACGGTGATATTAAACTCTTTCAATAACAGGAGCCACCTAGTCACTTGGCCATTAGTTATGGGTTTATTCATCAGAAATATAATGGTGAAATGATTTGTATGTAAAAATACTGCGTAACCTGTAATGTAATGATGAAACTTATTGATAGCATGAACTACTGCCAAGAATTCCTTCTCGGTAACTGTGTAGTTTAGCTCGACAGGGGACAAGTTCTTGCTCACAAAATAAATGGCATAGGAATATTGGTCCTCTTTTTGCCCTAATACTCCTCCTATTGCGGTGTCAGAGGCATCAGTGGATATGTGGAATGGGAGAGCCCAATTGGGCCCCCTAAGAATTGGTGCCACATACAACTTAGCTTTTAGGGTTTCAAAGGCAGTTTGACACTGCTCAGTCCAAAGAAAATCAACATCCTTTATTAACAATCCAAACATGAGTGCAACAATCTTTGTAAAATTTTCAATAAACCGTCGGTAGTATCCAGCATGTCCAAGAAATATCCTCACCTCTTTCTGAGTTTTGGGGGGTGGAATTCTGATGATGACCTCAATCTTTGCAGGATCAACATTTATCCCTTCAGATGAAACATGATGTCCTAGAACCACTCCTTCAGTTAACAACATTTTACATCTTTCATGACTTAGAGACAAGTTCATTTCTTGGCATCTGATAAGGACTTTTTCTAAGTTATCTAAGGCTTCCTGGTAAGTATTTCCATATACTGTGAAGTCATCCATGTACACCTCCACAAAATCATGAATAATATCAGCAAATATCCCTAATACTGCTCGTTGAAATGTAGCAGCAGCATTACACAATCCAAATGACAAGACCCTATAGGAATAGGTGCCCCAAGGACAAGTAAAGGTAGTTTTTTTCCTGATCCTCGGGTGCTATGAGAATTTGATTGTGCCCGCTATATCCATCTAAAAAGGAGAAATATTTATTTCCAGACAGGGTATCCAAAAATTGGAAGATGGAAGGAAGAGGAAAGTAGTCCTTTAGAGTGGATTTTTTAAGCTCTTGGAAATCAACACAAATTCTCCATTTCCCAGTCACTTTCTTTGGAAACACTACAAGTGGGAACACCCACTTACTGTCGGAGATGGGATAAATAAATCCGCATTTAATAACTTTTGGCTATCCTCCTTTACTATATCTTTGAGTGTTGGGTTCATCCTTCTCTGGGGTTGCCTAACAGGTGTTACTTCCCCCTGGGTATATATGTGATGGATGCATGTGTCAGGGTGTATACCCTTCATGTCAGTGTATTCCCAGGAGAATGCTCCTGATTGTTCTTTAAGGATACTTACTAACTATTTTTGTTGGTCTGCATCTAGCCCAGATTTTATATGTAGAAATTTCCCTGGACTAATCTCGTAGGGCATAGTATAATATGTGGCAGATTCATATATCTTGAAGATAAAATATGTCGAAGACAAAATGGATGGGTCTAATTATTCCTGAAATTCTTCCCCAAACATATACTCAAATTGGGGAAAATATTGTGGAAAATCAACACATGTGATAGCAGAAATAAATTGGTTTAGCACATTTTCCAGTGTGTGCTCTTGAAGTTCCCAGGGATGGTCACTTGGAAATACGGGTTCTTCCCAGTCCTCATTCTCATATGGACATTCAATCCACCATAGATTCTCCATGATAGGTTGAGCCGGAGGGTATATGGTGAGCTTCTGGATAGAAAGTCCATTTGAGATAGTCATTTCTCCCTCTCTACAGCCAATAAATGCATTGGTTGTGGCTAACCAAGGTCTTCCCAAAATAACGGGATGGCCTTTGGTAGGATCCTTTGAGTGGATCACCACAAATTCTACTAAAGTACTCCCATGAAGCTAAAGTAACTATGATATCATCCAAAATTCCTTCAAGTGTAACCCTAGTCTTACCTGCTAATTCCAAAATGGTTGGGGTAGGTCTAAGAAGAGGTTTTGACTATAATTTCTCCAAGGTAGTAGCAGTCATAAAATTGATGGCTACCCCTAGGTCTATGAGAGTGTTTCCAATGGAGACCTCATTAATGGTTATGGTCACTATGGGGTTTCCTGGGTTCCCATATTTTGCTAGCTTCGACTGCTCTGCTATGTATTCAGAAAGTTCTCCTATCAAATGTACTGTAGGAGGGTCCTTCTGCTTCCTACTTGGCTTCTCAATACACAATTATTTGACTACCTTATTGTAGATTGAAATATCCTTAATGTCTTGAAGCAAGGGAGTCTTGACACAAATATTCTTCAATTCATTCAAGATGTCAAATTTTGGTCAGGTGGTGGGTTTCTCGATTACTAATCTTTCTGGAAAAGGAGGGGCCTTCGTAATTTGTGAAGGTTCGTTTTGGGGAAGCTTGGGTTCTTGGTCCTTAGGAATAATAACATATTCCCACCTAGTGTCATCCATGGGTTGTTTGAGGGTTTATTCTTCCTCCTTCCTGGATGAATACCAAAGGTCTCTGCCTATACAAAACTTTTCCTGACCTCATTTGAATCTCCTGTAATGGAACATGAGTAATAACATATGTTGGGAAGGCCTGCATCTCAACATTGTGAAGAGGTTGAGTGGGATTATTATTGGGATTGGGCACTGGTTGTGCTGGTAATAATGTCGGTCTTAGGGAGATTGCATTATCATATTGTTGTGGTTGTTGTTGTGGAATAGGAGGGAAAGGTAGTGGAACAAAACATGGCAGAAGATGCAATATGTTCAGTGGAAACTGAGGATACATATGGTTGGACATAGGAACAGGTGGAGCTTGAGGGTTCCCTTGGTTATTCCCTCCTCTCCATCCTTGAAGCCAAGGATGTTGGTACTGTGTAGACCAGTTTTTCCAACTTGGTGAGTTCCACTGTTGTTTTTTATGATAATAGGGTGGAACTTGAGATTGTGGATCTGGGTATGTGGGCTAGTTCCTAGGCTGTTGTGGCCTCCTAGGTGCATAAGAGGATTCCCCAGGATCCCCACTCCTATAGATGGCTAACAAATCGAGCAATGATGGGAATTTCTTAGTTGAATGGTCTTCTATGCATAAGCCACAAACTGAAATGTTATCTAATGGGAATTCCCTTGAGGAATGCTTCCTCCTACATCTTGGGCAATATATGCTCATTGTTGCAATTTATTCCTCCTGTTTCTTTTTTATTTTTAGGGTGTCCAATTGGGAACCTATTGTGCTTAAGATATATATCTTGAAGTTTTCTAAAAGGTTCCCTATCTCTTCTCTTGTGATACAACCTGAACTAACTGGTTTTAAGTTTCTAATATAAGGGTCTCGAACATTCTTTCATGTTTTAGCTCTACTCCTTGAGCAATTCTTACACATTTCATAGATTTAGGCAAATGGTTTATGAGAGATGTCACCTGATTCCATCAGGTTAAGTATCTCTAGGTATTCCTCTGAAATTCCCTTAAGGAAAAGAGCCCTAACTGCATCATCTGGAAGGTCATGGAATTTTGATTTGTGGGAGATATAAGCAAACCGTTCCATATAATCCTCGAGATTCTCATCTTCTAATTGTTGGATTTTGAAAATATCGTTACGTGACTCCTTGGTCTTGCAGTAGTCTTGGTAATTTTTAATAAACATATCTTTCATGGCTTCCCAAGACCTAATACTGGATTCTCCCAACCCCATGAACCATCTTAGTGCAGAGTCCTTGAGGGTGGCAGGAAATAGTTTTAGTTTCTGGGCATCTTGTAAGTAGTTGTAGCTCCTACACAAGATGTTGAACTCAAATAGGAAGGTATCTGGATCTCCACTACTTTTACCGTAAAATATGGACAGTGCTGAGAGGGGAATATTTTTCATATTGACATTTGGGGTGGTGTCCAAAATTGGAAACCCGAAGGTAGTTTTAGTTTGGTTTCCAGCTTCTTCTTCTTCCTTGTGTCTTACATTGTTATGATCCTCCTAATCATCCATACTGGTTTGATTTCCAAAAAGAGATTACCTAGGTGGTTTTATCCTTGAAGAGAACAAGGTATCCCTCTTATTTGAAGGTCTTCCTACTGCTTGGTTTTCTGGGACTCTACTCGAGTCGGTTGAGATTATTGGTGCCAAAGTTTATGTGTCAATTTGAGAAACAATTATATTGGTTGAACTACCAAACAAGTTATTCACCTATTCAGGGTCTATGATGTCTTAAAATTTAGGATCCCCTGATGGTGGTATGAAAACAAAGGTTGTATTGTTTGGTTCTGCGGAAGGCTCGAGTGGTCTTGCCTCCTGTCCCACTATTATTGATGCTTCAATTTTTTGTTCTATAATGCTCCATGTCTTAGTCTCTTCAGAGACTACTTTATCTCTTTGGGTTGAGCTAGCTCCTGTCTTTCGGTATCAGTCTGCGAAGCTTATGAGTGGAATGTTCCTTCCCCCAAAAAGGTCGGAAGGAACCTTGGTTGAAAGGTCTGATTTAGATTTAATGTATCTACCTTTTGGGTCTCTAGGTCTGTTCATGAAATAAAACAAAAAGAAAAAGAAAAAATACCATTGGGTTTGGGGGAACCTGCTATAGCAGATGTGCATGTTCTTACCTCTCATCTTAAAGTTCCCCCACCACCAAACTAATGCTAAGGTTTAGAAATGATCTATTTCCTACCTTGAGACAACTCCCCGGCAACGACGCCAAAAATTATGGGTGTTCTATATGCACTAAAAAACCCTCAATTAAATTGTCAACCCAGGGTAAGTAAACTTAGAGTTGTAGCACTATATGTGCCAAGGCATAAAGGCTAGAGGTAGAATAGTCTAATTAAGGAAATGGGCTATCTAAGGGCTAATCTACTTAAACAAAGACTATTAATGATCAAACCCTATTAACAAACTTAAACTATTTACCCTAAGTAACTTTTGAACAAAGGATCGATGGATTGTTCTAAGAAAGAAAATGAAAACCCTACTTTAAGCAAGTTAACTTAACCATTATAATGAGCAAAAGAAAAGTATCTATTTAATCTATCTAATGAGCAACAACAACAACAAACTAATTTAATTAACCTACTCAAATTCAATAAGAAGCAACAAGTAAGTAAATAAACAAGCAAGAAAATACCCTATTAAAGTAAATAAACAAGCAAGCAATCAACTAACTAACCTATGGTAACTTCTACAGCAAGTAAACTAATAAAAAATACTCAATAAGCAACTAATCAAACTAATAAGCAAGTGAACTCTATTCTTAAGTTAAACTTCATAATTACTTCTAATTTACGAAAGAAAATCTTAATCTACTAAATTCAAAGCACCATGACAATAAAAGTAATCAACAACTATTCTTTAATCTATGATAAGAAAACTATTCTTTAATCTACCAAACCAAGAAGACTATTCTCTAATCTACAAAAACAAGGAAACTCAAATATAGTGTTGATGGTTATGTCTCTGGTGTCTTATGATATCATGATGGCATTTAACAATTAATGATAACTCAAGAGGCATAAACTCAATATTGACTTCTATATCAAAGTGAAAGGTATTAATTAGACAATCTAATGAGAACTTGGCCATTATAGAAGAAACATCAGCTACCTTGCAAATCCATGTGATTCTTCAATTTATGCACTAATCATCAACAATATGAAAACATTATTCTATTTAATTCAATTGCATTCTATGTTAATGTAAGCAAATTCATACTACTAAAGATTCATAACTAAAAACTAAACTCAATAATCAAACTTCGAATTAAAACTGCAACCTAGATCTTGAATGGAAATTGCATAAAGTAAATTAAACTAATCATATTTTAACAAATTAAATTGCAAAGGGAAATACTCATAAAACATAAATCAAATCCTATTTCTATTTCATCATATAACAAGATAAGCAAACTAAGAACTAATTGAGAAAACTAGATAAGCAAATTGAAAACTAAATTCAAAACTAACAACTAATCATCCATCGAAACCTTGCCAAAAAAACCATTAACTAAATACTTTGTTTTAACTATGTTTTAAATTCCATTTCATCATATAGAAATTCTAACTATCATCTAATTACACACAGGGGTTAGTATCTAAGCTTGCAAGCTATTTCCTATAAATTAAAAAGTCATTGCATATTAACACTAGCCTTCATAAGTACCCTGCAAAAAGAAACTGAAGCAATTAAACTATGAATAGTTAGTATACAGTAAGTAAAAATAATAAAAACTCATGTACAGGAAATAAAAGAAATGACAACTACACTACGTGAATTCACAAGCTAATTGACTGAATATTTACCCAAACCATTGGTGGGCCCCCCAGCAGGTCGTGGCTAGTCCTCAACAATGAATCACGAGCTCAAGCAACACAATTTCAGCATTTAGAATTAAAATCACAATTTTACACAGTTTTAGAGAAAAATGTCTTGAAATGGAAAAACAAAGCTTAACTATCCTTAGCTATATGTCTGACCACTGCTTTGGTATTTATAGAGGTTACAAGCTGAGAGGTCGACCACTGGAAGGGTCGACCCCCTCTAAAAATATTAAATCGCATTTAATACGTCTTAACCGCCAGTGGCTTCTAGAAACTAAGTGAGCCAATAAACGCCCAGCATAACAACCCAATCCAAGTTGTCAGAAGCTCAATAGTTGGAGGCCACGAGCACAAGAAAAACCCATGTCTCTGATTTGCCCATCGTTGGCCATCGATATGATAACCGCCAACTCGCCCACGGTTTTAGTGCAGGATGGAGTTTCAGACGCAGTGCCGGATGGAGTACCAGATGCAGTATCAGATGGAAAAACGCCATGCGATTTTTTCTTGTGACACACAGATCGTGAATTAGTTTCCTGGAATCATTAAAACATGTTGAATTATGCTTGAAACCATCATAAAACATCAATCATACGTACTTGGTGTAAGCTATGGCGATTTGATACAAAAATCCTTCAGAACTCTTCAAAATGGGAAAATGCACATATAATATTGGCCAAAAATGATCTAATCATTATCATTAAATTAACCATATCACGGGCCCAACAACTATCTTCCATAGGCTATATCTATGAAAGTATAACAGATCAGAACTTGAAATTTTTACCACATGTACTTATAAATGTCTCTTAGGTAACCTATACATTTTTCTATCTAAGACATCTCAAAAACAAAAAGTTATAGTGAAATTTCCAAGATGACTCATTTGAAGCAACAAAACCCTATGATCGATTCTCTGAAACCAAATCTTATGAACCAATGCCTTGAGAATTACAAAAAAATCAATGAATAATTGTCCACTTCGAGGGACAAACCTCCTTTTACAATATATTCAATGTACAAGATATGATATGATGATCCTAAGACTAGGTCTAAGGTCTCCTTGGAATATATATATAAGAGACAAAGGGTACAATTATATTGAAAGGGTTCCATGAAGGGTTCTAGCCTACATACAAATATAACACTAGAAATGCAATAATTCAATATCTAGGGATTAATAAGGGGTTTTATAGATAACAAAGGGCTTTGTCTATGGTTGAATATGGACTAGAAAGTACTTAAGAAGATATTATCCCTATCTAAAATAATGGTCCATGAGAGCCTAAAATGACTGCCCAAACATGCTCTAAGAAAATCTTAGAAGTGGCCTCTATTTTGATACTCTTCTTGGAGGGTATCAAAATGGTCATCTTAAATAATTGATCAACAAGGATAAATACACAATCATTTTCATTCTTAGTTGAAGGTAGGTTGCATATGTAGTCCATGGAGATGGACTCGTAGGGTTTTTTCAAGGTAAGCAGAGGAGTGTACAACCCTAGCTTCTTGATGGCACATATAGTGCATGGTTTAATACACTTGCTAAAGTTATGTCAGATATTTTCCCAGTAGCAGTACTTTTTCAACACTACCAGTTTCCTCCACATCGAAGTTCCATTTGATTGTAATGTGCCTCCCATATCAACTTCTCATGCTTACTTGAAGGAACATATAGATGGCCTAGATGGTGTAAAATTTCAACTTGGAGATGAAAGTCTATGATCGGTTTGCTCGTCTCCATTTTCTGATAGGTAACGATGAATTTAGAGTCACTGTCATACAATTGGGGCCACTCATAGGTATCACGTCCATGATATTTGAGAACTATGGTCAGCACCACAATCAGAGGTCAGTTGAGACAATTTGTAATGTGATTTGTGATGCCCTTCTTATACTACTTAATGTTAAAATGGAATTGTTACAATTATGTGCAACACTTTTTATAATGGTCATTTTATAACTTTTCTTGTGTCCGCGTGAATTGTAGAGGCTTGTGATTAGTGGGGATATTTGTCTCATTCCTTGGAATGTAATAATTCCATTGGAAATGGGCTTGCACAATGGAGTACATCTCTTTGTCATAGGTGGGGTACCTACAAACTACATTAGAGAGTGTGTTATTGTGATAGGCCACTAGATGTACATTCTGAGTGAGGACTACACTCACAGTATAATCTGAAGCTTCTATGTCAATATCAAAGGGATATTGTAAATCTGTTAGAGTGAGTATTGGTGCTAAACAAAGGCAATGTTTTAGATCCTCAAATTAGTTATGTTGTGACTCATCCCAATTGAACTTGGATCTGGCCCCACCCTTGGTCACTTGGCTTAGGGGATAAGCAATGAGAGAATCCCAACATAAGCCTACAATAGAAGTTGGTGAGGCCCAAGAAACTATGGAGCTCTGTGACAGTCACCAAAGTCGCCCATTTTTGAATGAGTTGGATCTTGGATGGATCCACATGCACAACATGTTCATCCATGGTGTATTCCAAATATTGAATTCTCTACATGCCAAATGAAAATTTCTCCATATTGACATATAACTTGTGTTGTTGCAGTGCACTCATGATATGCTAAATGTGTTGCAAATGTTCTATCCATTTTTTGTTGAATGTTAGGATATCATCAAAATATATAACCACAAAATAATTTGTAAATGACTGTAAGATATCATCCATCATCTTTATAAACATTTCCAGAGCATTAGTCAAGCCAAAATACATGGCTAACAATTCAAAAAGTACTTCTTTAGACTTGAAGGGAATCTTCCATTCATTAGTTTGTTCAATTCATACCTAGTGGCAGCCTAAATTCATATCAATCTTACTAAAAAAATTAGAACCTATTAGCACAAGATTGGTTTATGCCTCAGCGTTGCATAAGTGGTACTACCTACAGGCGCTACCTAATATTTCACAGAGAATAGAATCTACATTTCATCATTCATTTTGGCAAATGAATACAATTGTTATGGGATTTTTATTTGTTTTGGGGAAAATTGAAATTATATTGAGTTATTCCCAATATCCAAGTTCAATAATCAGAGCACCCACGGATTTATGCTACTGAATTGCATGCAAAAACACAGTCGGGCACTACCTACAGGCACTGCCTAATATTCTGGCAGAGGATAAATTGTGCAGAGTTATTATTCCAGTTTTGAGTCACTAATTTAAAACTTGGGTTATGAGCAGCTGATGATGTATTTTTAAAAACTGGAGGAGGTTTTTATTCATAACATTCCAAATAAAAAAAACCTCTCTCAGTTTTTCAAAATGTGTTTTTGTTTGAGAGATATCGAATATAGAAGTAGGCGTTGCGTACTCTGTACAGTGGTGATGAGTACTAATTTCCTGTAGCGGTCATGGTTTTGATATTTACCTTGTTGGGAGGTTTCCAGCTGTCAAGGAGAGTTTGAATGAATTCTCAAGGATCAATTATATGTCAAGGGACACTTGCACCTAATATTTAGCTCCAACAAAGGCCTCATGCATGAGGTGGAAACAATTTATTGATGACTTCCAACAAATTCCTGAAAATCAACAGTTTGTTGGATTTTTGTCTCTTTGATTGTTGCCACCTATCTCCTAAGCTTAGAATCCAATGGAGATGGGATTCGACCTCCTTAGGTTATTTTGATGTTATTTTCTATTTAAGGAAGGAGAGATCTCTTGGAGAAAGGGATGGATGAGCCAAGAGAGGCTAGAGAAAGTAGGAGTAGGCAGTTTTCTTATGTGTGTTCATTTGTAAGCCTGTGGGCATTTTTTGATTGTAAGCATTACTGCTATTGGAGACTCATGAGAGCTGTGATTTTAGATTGTAACTCTTCTTTTATATTTCTTATTATTTGAATATATTGCAGATTTGAGGATCAAAGGCTATCAATGATTTATGGATCCCTAAGCAGCAGAGGATCTGTTGTATTTTTCCCATCAGTCATTGTTTATATTCAAGTATCCGTTGATTCATTAAATTGAGAGGATCTTTGTTTAGTGAATATTCTATCTTATGTTTTCCTTCTTCATTCTTCCACCTATCAGCATATAATCTTGTTTTTTGTTGAGCAGCTTTTGTGCCTTCGATGAGTAGGATGTTTGTGACTCCATTGCCCATTGGTGTAGCCTATTGATTTGTAGTTTCCTGCCCTCTCCCTTTATTTCTCCATATTATTGATTCACCTATTCAAAACCAAATTATCTTTTACATTCTGATGGGTGTTGAGCTTACACTTTAGCAGTCAAAGTGTGACTTTCAGTGCTAACATTTTTGGCGTCGTTGTCGGGGACGGATTTGAGAAGATTGAAAAGCTCCCTGGGAAGAACGGCATTGCACAAATCCAGCTTTAGATGGTGACTGAAGTTGGACACCTTCAAGACTGCACATTCACCATGGCGACTCCATTGTTCAGAATATGTTGGTGACTCCACTGGGGATGAGAAAAATCAAATGGCTATGAAGGCTATCCATCTAGGAGGTTTGCCCCACTCAATTTCTCAGCCATATATGGTTATCCACATCTTGTGCCTCAAATTGATGAATGGAAAGACCTGTTGCCTAGATTTTATGAAGGTGATGATGAAAACCCTTTTGAGCATGTTCATGAATTTCATAATTTGAGGCAGCAGCTTGACATCCATTATGAAGATATATTAATGAAAATGTTCATGTATTCATTGGAAGGCGATGCGAGGAAATGGTATAGAACACTCCCTGCTTCTAGTATTTCCTCTTTGAAGGACTTTCATGATGTTTTTTATTCTCATTGCAAGATAATTTATCCAGCTGAAAGACTTTT
>SNQJ01S0007583.1:74594-103767 GCA_010110895.2 Picea sitchensis
ATAAGTATTAAGATCATCATAATTAAAGAGCTAAGATAGTTTTGTGAAGGAACACTAGGACAAATATTGAAGCAATAGAAAAAACTAATATATATGGCTTTAGAATCACATTTTTATAATAATAATAATAATAATAATCTATTTTTAAGGTCATGGCCAAGCCACACCAAATTGGTGTATGAGACCCCCTTGTTTGTGGGACAAGAGACCCCCCTCCGCCCAACAATTTGACTAGTAAAGTCTACAGAGGTATACATACCCTACCCCCCTCTGGATTTGAACTTGTGACCTCTTAAGAGGAAACACATGTTCTTAACCATTAGGCCCACTCAAGCTGTATAAGCCCAATATTTATGTCAATAACTATTAAATGATTGTGAACTAAATATATTTTTAAAATTTATTTATGAGTTCATTAAAACATTCCCTACATTAAAATATAATGAAACAATTACTAAGCATCGTCGTGCATCGCCATTTTAGTTACGGGGTATTGAACAAACAACACATTATTAAATTAGAATTGAATACATGTTTTAATGAATCAATTCATACCATCACAAATTATTGTCCCCAAGATTTCCAATATGTTTTAATGAATCAATTCATACCATCACAAATTACTTCAAATCCCCAAGATTTCCAATATCAATTTTTCCATTAAAATAATTAGTGCTCAAGTTTAACATTGGCCATGACTTAAGTTTTTTGACATTACCCACACGTGCAATTTGAGTTCATACTTTGGAAATAACATGACAACAACTTTTTCTTCCATAACAATCAATGATGGATTGGAAATAACATCACAACTTTCTTCATTAACAATCAACGATGAATTACATGCTTAAGGCCATCAAAAATCACTTAAGGCCATGAGTCAAAAAAGTTTTGAAATTATTGTTGATACTGACAGGGGATGAATTAGTATCAAGTACAATTTAAAAAAAAATTCAACTTATACTTAAACCATTCAATTATATCCAATGAACAATGAACAATAATATAAGAGTTACACCAATACACCGCAATACACCATGCACACTATATGAGAAATAATCAATAGTTATTATTCAAGGGAAGTAATAACTTCCAAAGGTAGCTACAGCTTCCAAATATAAACAGAGGGATAAACCTCCAAGAGGAAGATACAATCCTCCAATATCAAGAGAGGGATGACTTATCCATCCTTGCCCCTTCTTCCCACTCAAGAATATATGAGAGATAATAAAAATTTATATTAAATCATCACCATCAACCAACCATCACATAGAACCTGATAATGCTTCCTAAGACTTCTTCAACTTCTGCAATTCTTCAATTCTTGGAATACTCTGATCCTGTAGATAATATTACTCAATGTATTCTTTGAAACTCCTCCAAGTTTCACTCCTTGAATCCTCCCCAAAAAGGAGTTATAGAGAGAATGGTAGACCTTATTCAATTATGGTTTATTCAGGAGAGTGAACTTGTACAGAATGCCCCGCACTCAATATTTAACATTAGATTTTGAAATTCACACACAAGAAACTATAGACTGTACTCTTTCCAATGAAATTGGTCTCACTTCATTTGGATTCTCTATGAAGAAGTTATGATTATTTTACCCAGAACACCTGTTTATGACTAGCTTTAGGACTAGTCAAAAACCCTATCTTCCACAGAGTGTATCTCCAAAATTATAGCGAATAAAGAGATGAAATTTTTACCACAGTTACCTAGATATGTCTTAGAATACATCACCAAAAGACTTCATCCTCCCTTGAAATTTGGCCTTCTTTACTTCAGATTTCCTCTGAAATTCAACTTGTGTGTGTAAAATGAATGTATAATGATATGTGTTTATACCCTTTATGTCACTTCCTTTTAACATTAGGGCCGACCTGACACTTTCTTATTTTGTAATTATTTTCTTTAATTATCTTCAGGGTTGACCTCTACTTCCTTCTTCAAATCACTTTGTCATCTTCAAAAATTCATTTATCCTCAACCATGAGGATCCACGTGACGTGCCACCTACCACCGGAAACAACATGATGTATACTATCCATCCATGGGTGTTGTTTAGGCATGTGCATTTTCCTTCATGTCCAAATACCTTCATCAATATTGAGATCCAAAACTAATGACTAGGGTTAACATCAATGACAACAACCAATCTTCCAACAATTATTTGCCATTGTTTTATATTAATATGGCGGGTCATGAACTTAGAGGAAAATCACCTAAGTGAAGTTTGGGGATTAAAAAATATGAATGTGAGTAATTTCATGATTGATTCACCATTAGGTGATATGCATTCATTGTAAGAGAAAACATAAACTTGCATTTCTTCACAAACACTATAAAAACATGTAAATTAAAGATAATAAAAACATAAAACTCCTTGGATGGGGTGACACGTAGTCTAGGGGAGGCCACGCAACCCCCATGTAGAAATCGCCATAAATATGGCCAGTCGCCACCCCAAATCTCATCCTTGGATGGAGGACGGCCATAAACGCTTAAAGAGGGAGGGATGACAGCTCGCCCGCGCAAGATTAATGGTGCCCTCACTAATTAATTACAGAGGGATGACGTTGGGTACGGGGGGAGGCTGCGTGGTCTTATCAGTCCCTCGAATAATTCTCCAGCTCGACCATGGCATTCACCATTCTGCTTCTACGCTTTGTCTCTTCGCTCTACTCGGGGTTCTGGCTCTAGTCCTCTCGGACTTCTCTGGCCTCATTCTCTGACTTCTCCGACCTCCAAGCTTTACCATGCCGAGAGAGAGAGAGAGGGAAACCTAGGCGGGGACCCTCCTAGTATAGTCGTGCTGCAAGACAGAGACACTTGAGCAATTTGGAGAGAGTGTTATTTATAGCCCAGACGCAGCTAACCACGAAGCCTCCTACGCCTCCAATGGCCTTCATGGAGGAGGAAATCCCGGAGGAACCAATTTAGGTTCCACCAGAATCCCTCCTCTACACGGTCTCGGATGCCCACGACAGCCCCAACACCAGTATTGCAGCTACAAATCCAGCGACAACCATGGAAGGCGCCACTTGCATTGTCTAGGAGGAACTCCCCACGATGGACTGCCCGACTAAACCCCCACCGTTGAAACCAGATGCGGCTTGCGACTAGAGTTTGTCCAGCCTCTTCGCACCAGAGCAGTTGGAGCTCATTTTTTAAATGAGGGGCTACATGGTGGAACAACTCCACTGGCATACCCTCATTAGCAGTCAAATCGACATGATGCTCGGTGCCTTCTCGAACGCGTCAGACAAGAAGAGGTGCCCGACTTGCGGGAAACCCTTTGTACTCACACCCAACGATGACACTCCTCATAGTGGCTTTCCGGATGGAAGGTTCCACAGTTCTCATAGCCCTCCTAATGTTTAAAATTGCACAGTCCTCTACGCCTCATTTGCATGGAAATGAAGTTTTGTTCCTGTCTACCTGGTTTGGTTCTCTGTTTAGTTTTTTGTGTAGTTTGAATTATCAGCTTTTAATTGTAAGTCTAGACCGAACTGTCAAAACCACTAGTTGCCACTTGCTCTACTTTCCAACTAAATGACAGAGCAAGTGGTGGTGGTTATTTTTGGCCAAAAGAACAAATGGTTGCCACCTATTTCGATTTCCACTAGTTTGATGGAACCGGTGGCAAGAAAGTGACATATATTAGTTTTGTATAGTGATAATGAATTAATAGCAAATATCCCATTATTTATTTAAAAAAGAAAAAAAAAACAAAAAAAAACATAAAACTATAAAAGCAAGAACCTTAATATTAGAATATATAACATCAAATTAAAAATATATATCTAAATACAAATTAACAACTTTGCAACTTTTTTTTATCATTACATACTTTTTTTGAAAAAATATTCAAACTTTTACTTAAACATATTTTGTAATTTAAATGTTCCATCCACATTTTCAATAAGAAAAATCTTTCAATTCTAATTTTAATTAAAAATAAGCACTAACAACTTTGCCTTTATCATTTTGGCAAAAATATTTAAGCTTTGTAAACTTTTACTTTAAAGTATTTTTATTGTAAAATCTTCCATCCACATTCTCAATAAAAAAAAATCCTTACCTTTCTAATTAGATAGGTGAAAGAGAAACTTAAACTCATGTTGTACACATTAATACAACATTAACCGAACCAAATAATATTTCTACACATTAAACCGAGAAATGAACATTACTTCATCAATTTGTAATAGTGAATCTAAAATGAATACATCAATTTGTAATAGTGAATCTAAAGAAATAAATATAGGAATTACAACCGATGCACCAATATCGACTACTCTTTATGGAAGTTTGTCATGGATGTGTACCTAGTGGATTCCACATTCTCATTTATTTGTGGGACTCCCTATGTCAAACGATATGGTAGGATTTCTTAAAACTCCCTCCACACCATTTTCATATTTTTAACGATAATCATTTAATGTCAAACCACGGACCATTTTCATTAAAAGATTGATAACAACATCATTTTTTCCATCATTCAATGTTATGTATATGATTATATCATATCATATGCATTGATTAAGAGTTAGTGGGTAAGATGTTACATGTGGGTTAGGATAGGTTTTAATGGATTAGTGAAAAGTGGTTATGGGTTAGTGGTTAATGGGTTGAAGGTTTATGTTTCGTGGGTTATGTATTAGAGGTTAGGGGACAATGGGTTAATGACTAAGGTTTATTGGTTAATTATGTGTTATTAGGTTAGTCGTCATGGGTTAGTGAGTTAGGCGTTAGGGGTAAGTGGGATAGTAATGAGGGGTTAAGGTTTAGTCTTTAGTGGGTTAGTGAGTTAGAGGGTCAGGGGTTAGAGGCTCACATATTAGTGATTTAGTTTGTTAGTTATGTGTTTATGGGGGTAGTTGGAGGGAATTAGTCGGTAAGTGGTTAGGGTTTAGGTGTTAATGGATTAGTGGATTTGGATTTAAGGATTAGTGTTTAGTGTGTTATGGGGTTAGTTCATTGAGACTTAGTAAGTTAGGTATGAGGGGTTGATAGGTTAGGGGTTACATGGATTAGGGGTTAATGATTATTAGTTTATGATTAGATGTTAGGGAGGTAATTGGTTAGTGAATTAGTGTGTTAATGAGTTATTAGTTAAGAGGATGGTGGACTAGTGGGATATGGTTTAAAGGTTAGTGGTCAATAAATGAGTTAGTGGATTAGTGTTTAGGGGTTGGAAGATTAATGATTTTTCCCTCCAATCTATTTTTTTTTCATTAATCTAATATTAGATCTTATGGAAACCATTTATTCATTACAATATAAATTATTAATAATGAAAATTTTCCCCATTAGAGGGTTAGTAATGAATTAGTTAATTAGAGATTAAGTGTGAGTTAGTTACAAGTTATGGATTTAGGGGTTAGTGATTTATTATGGATTAGGAGTTAGATAATCTTAATGAGTTAAGGATTAGGGGTTTCGGGATTACTTAGAGTTTATGGGTTAGAGATGGCCAATGGATGAAGGGTCATTATATAACATATGCAATGCATATGTTATATAATATAACATATGCAGTATATTATAACATAGAGGTATACATACCCTACCCTTTTTGGATTTGAACTTGTGACCTCTTAAGAGGAAACACTTGTTCTTAACCATTAGACCCACTAAAATTGTATACATAAAGTCAAAACCATATACATAATTTACTATATAATTACTTTGAGTGCATAATCTTTAGTACATATAATTACTTTGATTACATAATCAGGCACAAATGAACACAACCTCATAACTCCCACTTATCAAATCTATCCCAATTTTAGACAAAAGGGTAAGTTAGTGTCTTAATAATATATTAAAATTTTATAATAATAATAATCTAGTTAAGTGAAATTTGATTACTAATAATAATAATACTTTACTCTTTTTGAATTTGTAAATTCCAAAAAAAACGCGAACCAGTGTCTAAGCCCAAGTTCGAACATGAGTATATGCTGACGCACCGTAAAACGAAAGAAGAAAACTATTATTATCAATTAGTTTAAACACAAATGCGCATGCGGGAAATCGAACCCCGGTCAGTACCGTGGGAGGGTACTATGATACCACTACACCAGATGCGCTTACATTGGTATTTTCGCATTTTGTTCTTACTCTTCGTGTTCTCAAAACGCTGCTTTCGTCTCCATACCACCCCGTGGACAACGGAAGAATGTCGTAAGTTTGAGGGTCTTTGCATATAATATATATGGAGTAAATTTAGTGTGGTTTGTCTAACATTTATTATGTTATATTTGTCAAATCTTAATTACCATATATACTTGTGAGAAATACTACTTGTTTTGTAATTTTGATATAACACGTTTTTTATTTGTAATTTTTTAATATATTAAGGAAAATTTTAGATATTTTTAGGGTATAAGGTTGGTTAATAATAAGACTCAAAGTCATTATAATGATATATTAGTTAAGAGTTAAACATGTTATTTGAGAGAATTAATTTTTAATCAGGAGGATAACAATCATTCTTCCCAACGAGCTGAAATAAACCCAATTAACAATCTTTTAATCATACTCTTAAAATAAAATAAAAAATTAATGATAATTTGATATGTTTATTTGATGATTATTGTGTTATATTTAATTATATGATTGTTGTATATTTGTAATTAAATACCTTTTCATGCAACAACTTTGTAACTAATTTTTTTTTAAAGTTAAAGTTATATTTAATGGGGTTTCTATTTTGTTGAAATTGTATAGGACATGTAATTGGCTTTATCTATTTTTTTAGGATAAAATACTTTAGAAGCTCAATGAACTATTAAGTATCATAAATAATAATAATAATAATTTATTTTTAAGATCACTACCAAACTAAACACCAAATTGGTAATATAAAACCCTTATTAGTTACTTATGAAACAAAAAATAATATAAGATTAAAAAATTGATTGTATTAACATGATAACATATTCTCATAAAATTAAACTTGAATTTATGTGAAGAAAGATTACTTAATTTACTACCTCACCACAATTACTTAACAAGAAAATAAATGAAAAAACTGGAGAAGAACGTGGGGGTGGGTTTGGGTTCTCAATAATCTTACATGAGTACCATGTGCACCATCAAAATGTATAGGTGTCACTCCATCTTGATAACGTTAGTGCTACACATTGTCACTAGTTCAACCTCTACCTCTAGGTAGGCGTACTCATTGGTAAAACACAAAAACATGTATTTTATAAATGCAATGCTTTTATTTATCTTTGTTTGCTTTTTTCTGTTTTTTTAATAGAATTTTTGAATGTAGAGATATTATAATAGTGTCTTAGAACATTATATATCTTTGTTTACTTTATCTTTTTAAAGAATTTTTGAATGTAGAGATATCATAATAGTGTCTTAGAACTAATGTTCTTGACATTTTGTATATTTTGTGACACGAAGGACTTAAAAGAAAAATCAGATGGTAAGTGGTATTTGGTTAAAGCTATGTGATGAAATGTGTTTTAGATCCAAATAAAGTATATATAACAAAGAATGATCGGTTCCCTTCATCATATTTGAGATAGTATTTTTTTTAAATAAAATGCTTATTATTGATATAAATAGTAAATGTAAATAAAAAGTATTTTATATAAAAATAATGCATGCTTACACAATCATCATCAAGATAGTCATAGTTATTAAGATAATTATAGTTATTAAGCTTTAAAAATTACTCATTATCAAAAGATCAAAAGCATCACTTAGATTTACAATAATGTCAATAGAGCTCAAATCCCATAAGAGTATAGTTAATTAGAGGAAACAACCAACCACCATAGACAATAATAACAACATAATTAAATAAAGATAAATTAAGTAACAAGGGGGTCATCCTTGAATTAAGAAGATGATTATCTTAGTTCTCAAGAGTTGACCCATGCATTACTCATTGGTTCAGGGTTTGTAATAATGGTCTCCTAGTCGTCATTACTTATATGGTTCCATAGATTTTAATCCATTTGAGATGGAAAGGATAAGAGTCAAGAACTTGTCATTTTTATACTAAGGGAATGGGGGTAATTGTGTTAGTTCTCCCTCTGCTCGTAGATAGTGTGCCCAACTTGGTGGTAAGGTTACCCCTCCACTCACTGACAATAGTTAGATAATGAGCCCAACTTGGTGGTAAGGTTACCCCTCAACTCATTGACAATACTTAGATATTGTGCCCAACTTGGTGGTAAGGTTACCCCTCCACTCACTTGCAATACTTAGATAATGAGCCCAACTTAGTGGTAAGGTTACCCCTCAACTCACTGACAATACTTAGATATTGTGCCCAACTTGGTGGTAAGGTTACAGTTGCTTGATCCTTGTTTCAAGGATTGTTTCTCGTTCTAGTATCATTTTCTCTTCTTCATTAATCTTTGGTAAAATAGTTTGAACTAGGATCTTGTCACTAATTATCTACTTTAAGCAAGAAACATGGAAAACTGGACGTACAGATGAAGATGGAAGCAACTCCAATTTGTAAGCCATAATTCCAACCCTCTGCACACCTTATAGGGACCATAGTACTTGGGTGCTAATTTATTGTCCTTCTTTTGTTTCTTAAGCGACATCTGCTCATATGGTTGTAGCCTCAGAGATACTCGATCCCCCACTTCAAATTCCCTTTCACTATGATGTTTATTTGATTGTTGTTTCATCCTATTTTGTGTTATATCCAAGTTGTCCTTCAATAGTTAGAGAACCTCTTGTTGGTGCTCTATGTGGTCCTCCACTACTTGAACCTTTGCTTTCCCTCTCAAGGGTGATGTGATGGATGGAAGATAATAACCATAAAGTGCCATAAATGGGGAGATTTTTTATGAAGTATGGAAGGAAGTGTTGTACTACCAATCTACCAAGGGAAACCATTTGAATAGTTATGTTTGTTTATTAGATGCAAAGCAATAAAGATACCCTTCTAGACATTTATTCACAATTTCATTTTTCTCATCGGATTGAGGATGGGAAGAGGAGTTGTGAGCCAATTGAGTACCCAAACAAGAAAATAATTGAGTCCAAAAATTTCCAGTGAAAATTGGATATCTATCACTTAATAATCTTGTGGATTCCATGTAGCTTCTTAATTGCTTCCATGAATGTTGTAGCTATTGTAATTTCTTTAAAAGGATGAGAAGGAGAGAAAAAATGAGCATACATTGTGAGTCAATCCATCACTACCATGATGACACTCTTTCCTTCGGACTTGGGTAGACCTGTAATAAAATCCATTGAAACCTCTTCCTATTGTTGACTTGGTGTGGCTAATGGTTGTAGGAGACCTAGGGTCTTGATTTTCTCTCTTATTTTGTTGGCAAACCAAACATTCAACCCAAAACATTTGAACGTCAATTTTAAGACCTTCCCAGAAAAATTCCTTGTTGATCTTGTGGTAAGTTTTCAAGAACCCTAAATTCCCTCCTACGAAAGAAGTGTGAAATTCCAAAAGGGCCTTTTGTTTGAGTTGATAATTCTTACATAAACATAGGTAATCTCGATACTGTAGTAGATCATTCTTCTGCAAATGTTTATCTAATGCACTTGGGTCCTCTTGTAGTTGTTGAAAAAACTTGCATACCTTTTGATCTTGCTTCCATTCTATCCTTGTTTATTTCACCCAATCATATTGTGGAATGGAAATAGCACATAGTAAGCCCTCTATGCCTTCTTCTTTCCTTAAAAGTGCATTTCCAACACATTTCATTTTCCTTTTTTGTAGATAGTTTGAAATTCATAACCTAACATATTTATAACCCATTTATGTTTCTCTTCTGAAGATAATGTTGTTCCAAGAATTACTTTGAACTATCGTGATTTTTTTTTACCTTGAAGTGTCTTCCTATTAGGTAAGGGTGTCATTTCTTAACTGCACATAATATAGCCAATATTTCCTTTTCATAAATGGTTTTGCGTAAAAATTTTTCTTTAATATGGATGCTTTCAAAGCTAGGGGGACTTCCTTCTTGCACTAAATTTATACCAATTCCATGCCCTAAGACATCACACTCCACATTAAAGGTTTGGATAGGAGTTGTACACATAGCCTCCTTAAGTTTTTCAAAATATTTGGTTGCTTCTTGAGTCCAACAAAAATACTCCTTTTTTAATAATGTTATTAGAGGTCCTGTTATTTGACCATAATTCTTGACAAACGTGTAGTAATATCTTGTCAATCCTAAGAATAATATAATATTCTTCAAGGTATTGGGAATTGGCCATTCCATCGTAGGCTTAATTTTGTTAGGATCCACTTTGACATCTCTATGAGTGCTATTTAGAAATTCCCCCCTATGGATAGGGGATCACTCCCTCAAATATTCCCTTGATCCAAGATAGACTGTAAGATATAAAACAATATAAATATCCTATGGATATAGTTTAATTGATCCTAAGACACGCAATTATAAGAAAGAGAGTATGGCCCTTATATTTTACTCGATGACTGTTTTTGCATGATCCCAATTGGTGTAGCTCCATAAATCTAGTTCTTGCTCCTAACACTTGCTTCCTGCACACAAGAAGAAAACAATACCAATCTCAAACCCTTCCAATAATAAGAATGTCAAACACTATTAGATCTAACCTTATCTACTCAAGGAAGAACAGATCTACCATTGATATGCACATAAAATTGAATACAAATGACAATGGAGGGCAAAACCATATAGATCTATATTCATAAATGGAGAAACATTACACCCATCAGGTATATACCTTGAGTTCTCGATTGAAGGTTCCTCCTAGATCCTTCCTCCAACTCTGCCTTAGCCCTCATACAAGCAATGGAAACTCCGATATGAAGGTTTCATGTAGAAGAGTCTCTCTAAGTATGAGTAGCAAAATGTTGCTATCAAATATTCCTCCCTTCCTCCCTTAGAATGCCTCCCTTATGTACATTGATGGAGGAGGATAGGGGTATATCTAGACCTATAGAACTTAGTGAACTCTGATTCTAATACAAGTTCCAAGCTCATCATGCAAGATAGGCAATTCACCTAGCGATGATCTCCTCGAAAATCATCAAATATAGAAGGCTCTAGGTGTGGTCGCACCTTGTTAGTGGTGCAACAAGCGACCATAAAGTTGCATTCACACCCAAGTGTACAAGGAGTGACCAAATTCACCTTGATATGCATGCAAGGAGTGATCGCCCTAAGAAATCAAGAATCCAAGGTAGAAAATGTATGTCTCAGCATGAAAACACTAGTAGGATCTCACTAAGTCTTTGGGGTGGAAAATAGAGCTATAATAGATACCCCATAATGTGTGAGGTTAGAAGAGGAATTGATGGATGAAACACATTATAATAACCATAATAGTGAGGAAGCATAAATAAGACAATGGGATATCAACGAATTAGTGAGTACCTACAACCATTTGTCAACTAAACATGTATAGATCATCCTTGAGGTAGGCATACCCATGCTTGGCAAAGACACAAAGCATGGTTGCTAACCCAATGCATTATGGATCCATGAAATTAAATGCAATACCATGGCCACAAAAAATTACATGGTGGATCCATGTCATCAAGCATATCATAGACATGAGAAGATACAATGTGGATCTATGTCACAATATACATCATGAAGACAACTAACACCAATGAGAGTGCCCATGTAGTCTTCATAGTACTCATAAAGTAGTGATATGATCCATCACAACTTGGGAGGGGTAGCATGAATGAGTGATGTGCCCCAAGCCCAAGGTGTTCTCCCCAACCTCAATGGTACAATTCTATGTCATGCAAATAGATGAGCTAATGTCAAGCATGGTAGAAACAATCTGATTACTAGTAAATGATGAATATCATTAACATACGTTAGGGGACCCACCAATTATGAGAAAGGACCCTAAGGTACCTAGTACAATATGGCGAGTGTGAATATAGGATCTAATGTTGAACACTCGTAGAATCAACTGATTAGGAGTCAATGAGGTAAACCCACTGTCAATTGCAAGGAAACCTACCACTAAGGACTACAAGCTCCAAGGTACTAGTTGGTTTCTAAATCCACTTCCTAGATGAGTAGTTGGCATTGATAGGAAGAGATCCATCAAAGGAGGTCCTTAATTTATCCCCCATCAATCAACATGAAACAATCATTGAGCGATGTTGTGAAGAGATATAAACAACAAGTACAATTGATACAGGGATGGACGACACAGATGGTCAACAAGACTGCAAATAGTTAAATCAAACTTACTTCCCTTGAACATATAGCATGATACATTGATGACATAACAACATTGACTCAAGAGAATCATTGGTATAGTGCGACAATGCATGAGGCAATGGATCACTCTCCATAGTGACTGGAAGAGTAACTAGTCAAAGGAGTATATAACTCATACTAATGGTATGACTCCTAGGAAAGCTATAGTTACTCAACTATAAGACAATGACGTAAATAGGTGCCATGTTCAAGGGTTACTCTATTTATGGCTACCACTATTTAGAAGTCATATCAAAGGTAGAACCCCCCCACTCTTTTTGTTTTTGGTTGTCTCCTTCATAGTCTTATGAGCACGAAAGAGAGATAAAAGTATGCTTGATATTGTCTTTTTTGTAAAGTTTTACGAGCTTGAAGAAGAGGTAAAAGTGTACTAGATAGGGTGTATTTTTCATGGTTTAACGAGCATGAGAAAGTGATAAAGTAAGATCGTCTAGAGAGAATGAGTGGCACAATTGATTCGGATTATTTTGAGAACGATATGAAGATAAAAATATAACTGATATATATAACAAGGAAATACACAAAGATAATGGGAAGAACACAAAAATATAGTAAAAACCAACTTCTATTAATGAACAAGAGAGAAAAACATTGTAGAACACAAACCGACAGAATGGGGTAGCCTATCTCTAAAAAAAAAGAGATGTTGGCTACGCTTCATTCACAACAAGCTTTACATCACACTCCATTGCATGCTTAAAGGGTCTCCTTCACCTCAATTATATATGAGAGAGTGAGAGAAGAGAAATTCCCATGATGCATGTGGGATAAATTGGACTAAGTTTATAAAATGTCATAGGCATGTAAAACACTAGGACTTCCTGAGCAGTCACCCATCCCGATACTACTCTAGCCTAAGTGCACTTAACTGCGGATTTCTAATGGGATTTGGTGCATTAACTCTAAGTTGTAGGCATGTACATAAGACCACTAGGAAATCATTACATGATGTTTTTAATTAACAAATGAAGATGACAATAAATTCCATTCCCCATCAAAAGGGTGAATATCATGGTTTATCAAAACCACGGGCTCAAAATGGTGATTCAGTGGAAAAGGTGGATGGCCACCGAGATCCATATGGATCATTCTTCCTTCCTTAGGAAGCAATGGTATCCATTGTGTCAAGTTCCCTTCGGAGACGGGTGTTGACGATTAAAATCGCAATGAGGACTTTCCCCGCAAAGTATTGCTAAAGCCTATTATTATAAGCTAACAAGATATATAATACTAGTAGGTGGGACCCCCTTGTAGATTGGGAGATCAGATATGGTTCTTATTTCATGTTTATGCTGTTGTTTGACACTGTTTACAGGGTTCTACATGATTGATGAGATCTTGGTTTTATTGGAAATGGATAAGTTCTATTATGTGTTGGTTCTAATTGTGACAATTGAATGATGGATTAGGCATGTTATGTGTTGTTTATGTTGTTCTAGGCTCTATTTTCATGTTACGATGGCCTATGTTATCCATTGTTACCCTTGTTGTCTTTCCTGGATTCATTACTGTGAAACCTGCACAAGAGACATGTTAATAACAACACATAAGAGCAGTTGAAAAGAGATAAAAAACAATATAAACAAAATACAAAAGGAAGAAACTATACTATACTAATATGCTACACTATATGCATTGGAATTAAAAGGATGGTTGTTANAGTGGCTATACGATTTATTGAGTTATATGGAAACACATGTGATATGTGTTATAGTATGGTTGCCAATGGTTCATGTGACATAGGGTGGCGCTTTTTGGCAAATAGTGGATGTTGGTTTCGATGCATGGTTTAATTGAATGAATTAATGGAATAGTGGGGTGGCGTGTACTAAGGAATTGAATGACTGGAGGATGGAGGTGGCATGAATTTACTACACTTCACTCCATACCCCTCCCATTAGCCGTCACCCTGGCTTGGCTATTGTTCAATTGTGATCGTTGTGGTTAAGCTCTGATTTTCAAGCAAAGGAAGAAATACTCGGCCAAAGCTCGCGTTTTTAAGGTTTTCTTGGTTATAGGTATGTCTTTTCGCCATCCATGAACCCTCTTTGGTTATGAAATATATATTGGCTCGGTGATGTATGTGTCTGTGCTTTTCTTAAGACTGGCAACTATGTAAAATTTTGATATTTTTCTGGAATGAATGGTTGGTGTGGTTTTCAGTGCAATAATGTTTGAAGTCACAGTTTCATTGATCATTTTGAGTGTTAGAAGCCATAAAGGCTCTCTGTCATCCTTATTGATCTTGGTTGAAGGGTTTTATTCGGTCTAGATTGGTTGGTTGTCTCCACACATTCTTATCACCATACCAAGTCATTTTGTTGTTATGGGGTTGTTGGGTTTGAAACACCGTGTGTCACTGCATATTGTTTCACTTGGGTATGGGTTCGTTCCTGTTACTGATGTTTTCGCAGTGGGTTATGATGGTTGCTATGCCAAAGGGCTTGCTTAATGTTGATTGCTATTTCTCAGCTCTATTTATCTCAACATTCTTCGATTGATTGGCAAAATCACTAGGGTTATACCCTATGTGTTCTAAGTGTTGTTACAAGACCAAAATGATGCCTTTTCTCCTCTGTTCATAGTCTCTCCTATCTCGTGAACTATCACCCTATATGCGAAGTCATTGGTGGTATACCCTGTGTGTGCACCGTTGGTCTCAGAGGTTCTCACCCGGTTGGGAGTCGACTCTAGTCTCCCTGTGTTGATCCACAGAGCGAACCCTTGATTTCTCAAGCCTGGTTTTTGATAGAGGGAATCGTTATGTCCTGTCGAGTATACTATTGATTGTTATGAGTTGGTGGTGTATTGTCAACAGTGTTCGATTACGGGCTCGTCCTTGTTGATTATGTTGACAGTGGTGTCGGTTTTGATATTTAGTCACTGCATTGGTTACTATGATAATCTCAGCATGGTTAATTGGTTGACTGGAGAAATGGGATTGAATGCAAAGTCGCTCTCTCTTACATTGTAATTATTGAATTTTTAACCCAACATTAGTTTATAATTGATTAATTCACAACGATGCTTCGTGCGTGATGCATTGGTTTGTGTTGGTTTCCTACAACATGTTATGTCGAGTTGATGGTTGTTGTGACTGTGTGTTTTAAATTGAAAAATGGGATTAGTGAAATCGTAATAGTTGTGGCATGGTTGTCTACTTTGTATGTTATGGATATTGTTGATTTCGCCATCAGAGAAGGGAACGAGTTTTATAACAATATGGTTTTGTTGCAGTCTGATTAAATTGAGAAACGGATTTAGGCATATTGTCGTTGTTTCCTTGTATTGGATTGATAACTCAATGCCGTTTGATGTTTAGATCCAGAGTAAATAGACATTTACAGTCGTAGTAACACTCTTGCGTTTTTTTGACTAGTCTATGTATCATACAACATCGTATAAGTTGAACTAGTGGTTGTTGTGCATTTAAATGGCAAGTCAAGGTTATTGCAATATTGATGATTGTTTGTTGAGTTTCCACTGTGTATAGTTGATATCAGAGATGAGCACAGATTCTGTGACAGTATTGTCTCATTACAACTTAATTTTAAATGGAATTGAGGAATAAAATCGGGCACGATTTTTGTGTCTAGTTTGATTAATGAAATAATTCATGGATAGTGGTTGATGTTTTAGTGCTGAACAAAGTGGAATTAAGTAGTTGTTTATTCATTTGGGGATCATTTAAAACACTAAATGCACAAATGAGAAGAAACATAACTCTTTTACAGGTTGTTGTGGAATGCATGTTGTCTTGTTTTGGTGACACTATGTTAAATATTTGATTGTGAATAGTGAGCAAGTTAATGCACATAATTGATTGAATTATACATAGTAGTTGTTCATTTGATCACAGTAATTGTTTGGTTGGGGTTGGATCTTTTATGTTTGATATAGAATGATTTTATGGATTACTTAATTAATTTTATGAACAATATCCTCTCTCTTTCCCTACCATTATTTCGTTTTTCTCTAATTACAACCCCCTCGCCTTCCCACATTCATTTTTCACTCCTTGTTCTTAAAATTTAATTACAGTTAAGAGAAGTATGTATTGAAATAGTTTGAAATCACAGTTTCTTGGTTGGAACACAATGATATATTCTTTGGTTTACATCACAGTTGATTGTTTGTTGTCTTTGAGCAGTAACCATGATTATTTACCCCCTCATTTTAACATTTTTTTCACTCAATACAACCCCTCGCATATCCCAGGACCTTTGTTCACCCCCTGGTCATTGACAATAGTTAAACAATTTGTATGGATTGGATTACATGATCCTGATATGATTTTGAGCTAAAAATTTATTTCATATTTTTAAAGAGTTGTCATGTATGGTTGTTAAAATAATTATTTGCTAATCAATCATGCATGTAGGAATAAGTTTTTTCAATCAAGGTTTCCATGGAAGAGGTAACCGAGGAAGAGGTAATTGGAACATGGGCCCTAGAAGGCCTAGATTCTCCATTCACTTTGATGCCGACTCACAAGAGTTAGGCCAGTTATTTCAGGATGGATTTTTCAATTGGATTGGGCAAGGAGTGGTCCAACCTAGGCCTGAAAGGCCTCCCTTCCAAGCTCCACAAGCCCCTGGTATTCTTGTGCATCCTCATGTCTCATTGCAACCCGAGGTTCCCGAAAATGATGGATGGAAAGAGATTGTCCACCCAACAGTCTCCCAACATCATGGCTGGCCCAATTTGTCCTTACCTGCTCCCCTGCCTATTAATCAGATTGTCCAAGATGCACCTATCCACTCACCAGTTCAGTCCTCCCATGCTAGAAAAAGGTTGAAAACCAAGGCCACCATGCCCTTGACAAAGGAAAATCCATTGTTTCCCCGTCCTCACCCTCCAATGGCTCTGATAAATCCGTGTCTTCCCGGATGTATTTGAGGGACAATTGTTCTCATGTGATCAACGATATTAGGCCTAAAGGTTCAGCGCAGCCAAAGGAAAATTTAGAGAAATAAAAGGGTGACAACAACAACCAAGGAAAGATTGCATCTCATAGTGGAAAATATGGTTTTTGAGTTTTATTTTATTTATTGTTGATGATAGTTGACTTCAGAAGTTTTGGACAACATGTTTTCTTTGTATATATGAGTAATATATTTTTGAAAATAATTTCAAATATCATTGAGATAAATTGTCAAATATGAATGTGATGGTGGGAGGCAGAAGGAGGGGTGTTTTTCTTAATTAACTAGTTATGTTATGATTTATAAGAGCTAAAGGGATTCACAAGGGGTCCCACCTACTAGTTATTATTTATTAAAAACCCTTATTATGATTTATTGCTTTTCCCCCCTAACTAAAAATTTGGTTGAGTTTTAGTTAACTTAACTAATGAAGTAGTTCAACTACTTCAACCAATTCTAATTTTCTTAAAGGAAAAAGGAAAGGGAGGAACAAGAGGATGATAGAAGGAGAAGCATACTAAGATTTTCTCTTTGAGTTTGTGTTGAGATAGTTCAGTTTTCATTCATTCCTTAATTGATCATAAGCCTAATTCTTTTTTATGATAGTAGGGTCTTATTGTAGACAACAAGATTCGGGGATGAATTACATCATTCAGACACTTGTTTTTTAGAGGTGTTGATCTATCTTTGATAGTCTGTGTAGACTAGTCTGTTTGTGAATTAGTTTTTATGACTGACAAAGGCTATTGTGCAGAGTCGAGTGGGAAACAATCTGTGGAAAGTTGATCCAGCTTTTAGAGCTCAGTTTTTTATTTTTTGTCAGAGGTCCTTTTGTATGTTTCATTGGGGATGTCTAAGTTTGACTTTGGTCCATAACTTCTTCACGAAATTTTGTAAAGAGAACGACTCTTTGATGAATTGGAATGAAATAAAGGATTGGTTTATGTTTCATCTGTCTTGATTATCATCTTGGTGTCTTTACTTCTATCTCTACATTTATTTCAACAACTGTTATATTCAGAAAATTACATAAATAATGAATTTTCCAGTAGGCTTTTATTTAATAAAAGACTAGCCTAAGCACTTGTAATCAATACTTTTGAGTTAGGATATTATTGTTTATGGCTATAAACATAGGGTGACATTCCTGTCTACTTTGATTTAGCCAAGCAGAATATGAAAATGCGTGAGTAAGAGAATTTCATATCTTTTACTCAACATTTATTTGGTGACCATATTGGGGAGATCTTCAATATCTCTCTGGTTAATTTTTATACTTGATTATCATCGAATACATCTATTTTTATGATATTGATTCTTTGATTGTTTTTATTTCTTAATGATTGTGCCTGTTGCAAGGAAGCCCAATATTGAGCCCGGTCTTCAAGATCAGACCAGCACTGCTTTGAACCTGTTTAACACCATTTTAGACACTGCCAATACTTGTGTTGAGCTTAATCATTCATGGGCAACAATTGAACGAGATATTAGTTCCCAAGAACGTTGGGAAGCTAGATGTAGACAACCTAGAAATCAGCAGTAACCTTCTTGTTCCTCAATTTTGGCCTTTCTTTCATGTCCTTAGACTCTCGTGTCTCTAGAAGAAGAAGAGGCTTATCACCCGAAATTAATCCTATTGTTGAAATAGGAAGGAGGAATGTTGTGTTATCTACCCAACAAAGTGCTCTAAGGATAATTTTGTCGTATTCTTCAAGTTCATCTTTTTATCCTTCACCTATCATCCACAATATGGCATCTAGTGGTGGCTCTGGTGGCACTGGAAGTGATTCCTCTTCTCAGTGTTCATCTTCGCCAGTGATTGGTAGCTTATATATCCACCATATCCCTGTCCAATCTACCACAAATCCCACCAAAGTCATTAAAAAGTATGGACTTTTTCAATTTGAAGAAGACGCCACAACCACACTGTGGCATGTGTCCTCTCCTCTTAACCTAGCACCTACTACTCGTCCACTTCCTAAATTCAAAGAACATATTCCTAGGTTTTCAAGAAATAACACTATCACTACAAACGAACACCTGGTGGAATTTTATAATGCTTGTCACAACATAGGAGCCAATGACAACGATACTTGCATACACATATTCGTTAATTCCTTGGAAGGAAAGGCTACGGCCGATTTCTTTGACCTTCCCCTTAAGATTTTGTCTACTTGGGAGGAGTTGATCTATTGGTTCAGATCCACTTATGGGCAATCAAAAAGCATAGCCGAGAAGTTATGGGAATACAATCACATCACCTATAAGGATGGTGAGACCATCAAGTCCTTCAACTTGTGTTTCACTAAGTTATACAATCAGATCCCTGAACTCATTCGACCTCAGAACCAAGCCGCTTTCATGCATTACTACAATGCATTACCTTCCCCCTATTGTCATAGGCTTGAGGAAAAATCCATTGATAATCTCGTTTCCGCTCTGCATAATTTTTTAGAGTATGAAGAACAACTTGAAAGAATAGATCTTCCTCAGGGATAATTGGTTAAAAAAATAGACATTTCCTCCCTCTTACACCTAGTACAATACATGAATAATTGTATGATAGCGTTCGAGCAAAAAGGAAATGTCTCCCCTCTCACCCCTGGAGCTTCATCCTCTTCTACACCCTCCTTTAGAAATCCGATTGAAAATAATTTTCAGCCTAAAGCTATCTTGCCTCGAAGTTGGTGTAAATTCTGCGAGGAACACCACGAGGAAGCCACGTGTGAGGTAAGGAAGAGTGCCAGAGATAAGATATTTGGTAAAAGACCAGAAACTACTATCGTTTTCCTAGATTTTGCAGAGCGAGAAGATGTCATGATCATCAATACTAGGAACAAATCCTATGCTCTCAAGGGAAAATTTGATCCTCCCCACAATTCTTCTAGCCCGAGCTCATCCTCACCCATTGCTACTGTTCAGGTTCCTAAGGTTCCTGACAGTCAAGGAACAACTTCCCCTCTCCCCTCTTCCAAGTACAATATCTTGAATCAGTTGGCCAACATCAAAGCAGATGCAACCCTTCTGGGCATGGTTGTCGTCCCTGAACAATAGATGCATCTGAAACAATTCATGGAAGGAAAAGCTTTTGTTGTAGCCAATCTCTCTGAAGAGGTGAACAAAGAGGATTCGTCTATAAATAAAGTAGGTGTACATAACTTTAGATACCCTGTAAAAAATCCCCCTTTTATATTTCTGTAAATATTATGGATAAGATTGCCCATTGTTGCCTCATTGATGGTGATTCGGACCCAAGTGTGATGTTGAATATTATTATGGAAGAGCTAGGCTTGTCCTGTACAAATGAAAACGCCAAAAGCATGCTCTCCTATAATAGGCTACAACAAACAACCATAGGAAATATTAAGAATGTAACCTTGGTTTTGTGTGCTCACCCTGAAATAAGGACAACCCTTAGTATTTAGGTAATTGATATGCCATCAAGTAATTACTCAATCATCTTGGGAATAGATTGGCAAGATTTGACAGGTGGACACCTCTCACTTGATGGGACACACTTGTTCGTTTCTCGAAATGGTAAAAACATTATAGTCCTTAGAGAGGGAACGATTTCACCTTACATAGAGAGTGTTCCACAGCCTAATGTGAATTATATCGAAGAAGATCTAGGGGTGTATTCCATCTTTGATGAGGAGGATAACATTCCCTTGGAACAAATTGATTTAGATGATGGTATGTGGAACATGCACTTTGATGGTTCATGCTCTAATGAAGGTAATAGAGCTGGAATTATGTTGATTTCTCCTGTAGAAAAAATCCATAACTTTTCTTATAGGTTGGAGTTTGCTTGCACAAACAATGTCACTGAATTCAAAGCTTTATTATTAGGTGTTGAGAATGCATATAATCTTGGTTTTGGCCACCTTTCAGTTTTTGGGGATTCCAAGCTTGTTGTGAACCTTGTACGTAAAATTGACTCTCCTAGAGACAAGTTGATGAAATAATACACCCAAACTGTTTGGGCGCTTATCTCAAACCTTTTATCTTTCAACATCACTCATGCTAAGAGGGAGTTAAACTCAATGAATGATCAGTTAGTTGTCTTTGCAGCTTCTCCTAATCGACAATTTTTTCCTCACAGACCTGATTGTACTTTTTGACCTCTATATCGTCTGCATGTCCTTGAAAATATAGAATCTTGGAAGGTTTTCCCTAACGATGAGAGCATTTATGCTTTCATTCAAAATGAACCTCTTAAGCCAAGGGGAATTATATCCATAGAAGACAACATGATTCCTAAGGGCCTGACTCCTCTAGAGAGTTCATTTTCATTGAGTGATGTAGGAAATAAAGAGAAACAAAAAGAAGAGGATTCAAGAAGGAAGGTGGGTGAAACCATCTCCTTGAACATTGGGGCACCCGAATCTTCAAAGGATGTTAAAATAGGTGCCAAATGTTCTGATAAAGAAGAAACAAAGTTTTCCAAGCTACTTGGTGGATTTCAAGATGTTTTTGCTTGGTCTTATGAGGATCTTCGTGGTTTTGATCCTAGTCTTATACAACATGCTATCCCCATCAAGGAATGCATGAAACCAGTTAGGAAGAAACAAAGACCTATTAACTCTGCATTTAAAGAAACTTTTTAGAGGGGGTTGGAAAATTTCTTAAGGGCTGGGATCATTTTTCCGATCAAGTACCCTGAATGGGTTTCCAATTGGGAACCTGTTCCGAAGGCCAATGATCATATTAGAACCTGCATTAATTTTCGCACAGTCAGTCAGGCTATTATGAAAAATCCTTTCCCTGCTCTTAACATGGAAATGTTTCTGCAGCAGGTTGTAAGGTCACATATGAGGCCCTTACTTGATAGTTTTTTGGGTTACAATCAAATCAAGGAAAAAGGGGAAGATGCTCACAAAACCACTCTTATCACTAATTGGGGTACCATGACTTATAAATTCCTGCTTTCTGGCTCACCTGATGCAAGTATCGCTTTTAAAAGACCTATACAAACAACTCTTGACAAATTGATTAGTATCCATATCTATCTTGATGATCTAATTGTATACGTTAAAGGGATGATAATTACCTCAGAGTTCCAAGTGTTATTTTTGGGTCCTTTCAAAATTGCTTTTGTCTTGGATACTAACTTTTACATTCTAAAGGATTTACAGGAGAAATTATTTTCCTACAACACTAATGGTTCTCACTTGAAACATTATGTGGGACCAATGTGAAAAGTTCTAACGTTGTTTGGATTTTCTATATACTAGTAACCTAGCTCTGCTTTCAATTTTGTACTATTTTCTTTTCTTATTTACAACAGTTTGACTTCTGCTCTCTCTTTTAAAACATTTCCTACTACTTTTACATTCCTGTCATTTTATTATTGTTGTTTTTAATTTTTGCAATTTTATTTCTTTCATGATTTTGTTGATTACCATCTTTTAGTTAATTTGGTCAAAATAAAATGTTGGATTAGTTCTGCCACAGTGACACTCCTGCAAGATATTGTTGGTCAATAAAAATCAAGCTTACACATCTGTCACGATGTTTCCCCTGAAAAACACACTTGAAATTGTTATATGCTTCCACTGTTGTCTAAAAAAATTCTTTGGGTTATCTCCCGCCTCTGCTTTCCTTTTCTTCATCCATTTGACAATTTGAGAGAACAAGTCCATCCATTTTAAGAGTCGATCCCAATTGAACGATTATGCACACAATGGTAAAACCCCTCATACTTAACACTTTTCATGAGTTATTCCCGAATTCTCGGTCATTTTTCCATTAAATCCACTCATTTTCCCATGTTGCATAATCTCCCTGGTTATATCTTCTTGACCTGTGGAACCATGAGTTCTAATTTCTTATATGTTGAAAACAAATTTCCCTGTGGATTTGTCAGTTTGTTGACGATTGAAATCGCAACAAGGATTTTGCCCACAAAGTATTGCTAAATCCTATTATTATAAGCTAACAAGATATATAATACTAGTAGGTGGAACCCTCTTGTAGATTGGGAGATCAGATCTGGTTCTTATTTCATGTTTATGATGTTGTTCAACATTGCTTATAGGGTTCTACATGATTGATGAGATCTTGGTTTTATTGGAAATGGATAAGGCCTATTATGTGTTGGTTCTAATTGCGACATTTGAATGATGGATAAGGCATGTTATGTGTTGTTTTTGTTGCTCTATGCTCTATTTTCATGTTACGATGGCCTATGTTATCCATTTATACCCTTGTTGTCTTTCCTGGATTCATTACTGTGACACCTACACAAGAGACATGTTAGTAACAACACATAAGAGCAGTTGAAAAGAGATAAAAAGAAATATAAACAAAATACAAAGGGAAGAAACTATATTATACTAATATGCTACACTATATGCATTGGAATTAAAAGGATGGTTGTTAGTCCTAGATAACAGGGTTAGTGGCTATACAATTTATTGAGTTATATGGAAACACATGTGATATTCGTTATAGTATGGTTGGTAGTGGTTCATGTGACATAGGGTGGGGCTTTTGGAAAACAGTGGATGTTGGTTTCGATGTATGGTTTAATTGAATGAATTAATGGAATAGTGGGCTGGCGTGTACTAAGCAATTGAATGAATGGAGGATGGAGGCGACGTGCATTTACTGTACATCACTCCATACCCCTTCCATTAGCTGTCACCCTAGCTTGGCTATTGTTCAATTGTGATCGTTGTGGTTAAGCTCTGATTTTCAAGCAGAGGAAGAACTACTCAGCCAAAGCTCGTGTTTTTAAGGTTTTCTTGGTTACATGTATGTCTTTTCTCCATCCATGAACTCGCTCTGGTTATGAAATAGATATTGGCTCGGAGATGTATGGGTCTGTTATTTTCTTAAGACTAGAAACTATGTAAAATTGTGATATTTTTCCGGAATGAATGGTTGGTGTGGTTTTCAGTGCAATAATGTTTGAAGTCACAATTTCATTGATCATTATGAGTGTTAGAAGCCATAAAAGATCTTTTTCATCCTTATTGATCTTGGTTGAAGGGTTTCATTCGGTCCATATTGGCTAGCTGTCTCCATGCATTCTTATCACCATGCCCAATCATTTTTTTGTTATGGGGTTGTTGGGTTTTAAACACCATGTGTCACTACATATTGTTTCACTTGGGTATGGGTTCATTCCTATTACTGATGTTTGCGTAGTGGGTTATGATGGTTTTTATGCCAAAGGGATTGCTTAAGGTTGATTGTTATTTCTTAGCTCTGTTTATCTCAACATTATTCGGTTGATTGGGAAAATCACAAGGGTTATACCCTGCGTGTTCTGAGTGTTGTTACAGGACCAAAATGATTCCTTTGATCCTCTATTCATAGTCTCTCCTATATCATGAACTGCCACCTTGTCTGCGAAGTCATTAGTGCCATACCCTGTGTGTGCACCGTTGGTCTCAGAGGTTCTCACCCGGTTGGGGGTCGACTCCAATCTCCCTATATTGTTCCAGAAAGCGAACCCTTGATTTCTCAAGCCCGATTTTTTATCGAGGGAATTGTTATGTCATGTCGGGTATACTGTTGATTGTTATGAGTTGGTGGTGTATTGTCGACAGTGTTCAATTACAGGCTCGTCCTTGTTGATTGTGTTGACAGTGGTGTCGGTTTTGATATTTAGTCACTGCATTGGTTACTATGATAAGCTCATCATGGTTAATTGGTTGATTGGAGAAATGGGATTGAATACATAGTCACTCTCTCTTACATTGTAATTATTGAATTGTTAACCCAACATTAGTTTATAATTGATTAATTCACAACGATTCTTCATGCATGATGCATTGGTTTGTGTCGGTTTCCTACATCATGTTATGTCGAGTTGATGGTTGTTGTAACTGTTTGTTTTAAATTGACAAATGGGAGTAGTGAAATAGTAATAGTTGTGGCATGGTTGTCTACTGTGTATGTTATGGATATTGTTGATTTCTCCATCATAGAAGGGCACGAGTTTTATAATAGTATGGTTTTGATGTATTCTAATTAAATTGAGAAATGGATTTAGGCATATTGTCGATGTTTCCTTGTATTGGATTGATAGATCAACATCATTTGATGTTTAGATCCAGAGCAAATAGACATTTATAGTTGCAGTAACACTCTTGCGTTTTGTTGACTAGTCTGTGTATCATACAACATCGTATAAGTCAAACTAGTGATTGTTGTGCATTTAAATGGCAAGTCAAGGTAATTGGAATATTGATGATAGTTTGTTGACTGTCCACTATGTATAGTTGATATCAAAGATGAGCACAGATTCTGTGACAATATTGTCTCATTACAACTTAATTTTAAATGGAATTGAGGAATAAAATCGGGCACGATTTTTGTGTCTGGTTTGATGAATGAAATAATTCATGGATAGTGGTTGATGTTTTAGTGATGAAAGGAGTGGAATTAAGTGGTTGTTTATTCATTTGGGAATCATTTTAAAACATTAAATGGGCAAATGAGAAAAAACAAAACTCTTCTACAGGTTGTTGTGGAATGCATGTTGTCTTGTTTTGGTGACACTGTGTTAAATATTTGATTGCGAACAGTGAAAAAGTTAATGCACATAATTGATTGAATTATACACAGTAGTTGTTCATTTGATCACATTAATTGTTTGGTTGGGATTGGATCTTTTACGTTTGATATATAATGTTTTTATGGATTACTTCATTAATTTTATGAACAATATCCGCTCTCTTTCCCTGCCATTATTTCGCTTTTCGCTAATTACAACCCCCTCACCTTCCCACATTCATTTTTCACTCCCTGTTCTTAAAATTTAATTATAGTTAAGAGAATTTTGTATTGAAACTGTTTGAAATCGTAGTGTCTTGGTTGGAACACAGTGATATATTCTTTGGTTTACATTACAGTTGATTTTTTGTTGTCTTTGAGCAGTAACCATGATTATTTCCCCCCTCATTTTAACATTTTTTTCGCTCAATACAACCCCGCGCATATCCCAGGACCTTTGTTCACCCCCTGCTCATTGACAATAGTTAAGCAATTTGTATGGATTAGATTGCATGAGCCTGATATGTTGTTGAGCCAAAATTAATTTCATATTTTTAAAGAGTTGTCATGTATGGTTGTTAAAATAATTATTTGCTAATCAATCATGCATGCAGGAATGATTTTTTTCAGCTAAGGTAGCCATGGCAGAGGTAACTGAGGAAGAGGTAATTGAAATAGGGGCCCTAGAAGGCCTAGATTATCCATTCACTTTGATGCTGACTCACAAGAGTTATGCCAGTTATTTTAGGCTCAATTTTTCAATTGGATTGGGCAAGGAGTGGTCCAACCTAGGCCCGAAAGGCCTCCCTTCCAAGCTCCACAAGCCACTGGTATTCTCGTTCCCCCTCATGTCTCATTGCAACCCAAGGTTCTTGAAAATAATGGACGGCAAGAGATTTTCCACCCGGCAGTATCCCAACATCGTGGCTGGCCCAATTTGTCCTTACCTACTCCCCCGCCTATCAATCAAATTGTCCAAGTGTTATAACCCTAAATTGCACCACACATGCTTACCTGGCAACATGCCAACTCATATCCCTTCTTTGCCAAATCACTGATGAACAAATCTTTGAAAATCCTCTTTTATAAAGGCCCACGTTCCCTAATCCATTACTGCACGCGTGTACACGCTGGCTGACCCAAAACAGTCCGCGTGGACCGACAAAAGCATGAAAAAAGGAAAGTTGCCGACGAAGCACAAAAGCTATGGGTGAGTTAACTAAAACTCCCGGCCATGCATGGCCGAGGGTTCGTCCAAATACCTAGCTCCTTCTAGCCTATAAAAGAAGGGGTAGGGGTCCCATTTGGAGGAAGGAAAAAATATAGCAAAGAAACTCTACCCATTTACGTATTCCCATTGTCCCAACCCTTTAGCCTTTCCTTATGCCAAAGGAGATTTAAAGCAAAGTAGTTGGAGGATAGAAGAAGAGGAGCCCAGGATCAGGTTCAAGGAGCAGTGGCCGGTCTCAACTTTTGTAAGTTGACTCATTCAAAGTAATAAAGAAAATGTTTTTCCCGTCCCAATTCATGAACTGTTTATAGTTTGATCAGTATATGTTTGCATTTCTAACCCGTTAGTATATAAGTAGTATGCATGCATAGTTTTTGCTTGTCTTGGATGCAGGTCAGCTTTGGAAGGAGTATTGCGAACAAGTAATCAAGCACAACGAAGGATCGACATCAAACACCGGGAACGAGGTAGGTTGATCTTTCCATGCATTTACTAAGAAAAGGGAATTTAAATCTAGGGATGAAGGTAGAAAGTGATTTCTCTTCGGTCATATCTGCATGCAAAGTTTGAACTCTATTTGCTAGTTCATAGGGAGATTTTCCTAACAATAGAATTGGCGACCGTACTGGGGAGACTCTCTAAGGTTATTGGAATTTTTAGTTTTTGGGTAGTTTTATAGACTAGTTTTTCTTGCCTGTTTTTTCTTTTAGTTTCTGTAAGGTCTGAGCTAGCAGGGAGTCTAGTTTTCCATACCATCTTTCCATGTCTTTTGCTTGACTGTGTTTGTTGGGACCCACAGAGGTACACACAACCTGCACAAGGTCTGCACGCGTGTACCCACGCCCTACCCTCTTACAGCCCGCGTGTGAACGCTAGCTATAGAAGTAGCAGTAGCGTGTAGAGTTCAGAGAACTTCAGAGGCAGTCATCCTCTTCCCTGTCAGAATCATACTTTCTCAGGGGGTTTTCTGTAATTATGTCTGAGTCTTGTTTGCTAACAGTCCTATCTCAGATTGTTTTTGCCTTATCATTTTTTCCTTGCATTATTTGTTTTTCTGTTAGAAAGCGTGTCCAAGCCTTCAAGGGATCCTGGTTATCAATATCAGTGGTCTCTTCCTAGTTTGGTCTGTCTGTTTTCATTTTTTCTCAGAATTTAGATATACACGTGACCTGTATAGGGTCGGCCCGTGTGTACACTCTCTCTGTCTCTATCCAGCACGCGTTCACACACGTGTTGTTTGAGTAACAGTCGCGTGCTTGTGCAGGATACTTTTTGTTGAGGGTAAGGCGGTCATCCTTTCCCTTGATAAGAATTATTCCTCTCGGGTGTTTGAATCTTTGTGTGATCAGTCAGTAGCTTGGGATTAATCTTACCCTTAGCCTGCTTTTCTTCAGTTAAAAAATAAAAGAATTTTAAAGGTTTTTAGACAAGTGTGAGAGTCATTGTTTTTTTTTTTTTAAAAAGAATTGCTAATGTGTGATTTTTGACTTGATTCTTTACGATCTGCGATTAGGCCAGAATTGTTTTTCTTGGTTTTTGCTTGTCAGTATTTTTCCTTTCTTAATTTACTAACATTTAAATAATAAAAAATAAAAAATCTTTTTTCATTTTCTTATTTGGTTGAAGAGTGTGTTTCTGCATCATTAGCCAGGTAAAAGTCATTTATTTCATAAGTTTTCGCATTTTACTTAGAGAATAAGTAGCTTGTAGTCAAGTGAAATTTATTTTGAGTTTGTTGTCCAAAATCTTAGAAAAATTAAAAATATTTCTTTTGAAAAGTTGCTGAAATTTTGCATTAAGTAAAAGTTTTGTTTCCAGCTTTTTTATTCATTTTTTGCTTTCGTATTTTACACATCATCAGTTTCACCTTCATACCCCTTGACGTAAGACAAAGCCATAAAATTAACGCTAAATTTAAAATCTTCTAGACTTTTATGTTTGTAGGGTTCACCAACTAGTTCAAGACTAGGGCCTTGGATTAGGTTGTAGAGGAAACTCTTCAAGGCCATTTTAAATCAAACATTGGAGTCTGAGATAGGGAGTGTCTAAGTCCAGTGTCATGAAAGTTATCCGGGACCCCCCTCTAACACATGGGATAAACACGAGGTCGCGTGCGGAAAGGTAGAAGAGATAACCCCTCCAAAGCTGGACCAATCGTAGTGGAGAACACATATAAAGGGCTTGTTTTGGGATTCCGTCGTTTGCATTTGCCACGGGGCTTCGTGGGTCTCGAATCTGTTCGAGGTCCTCAGTTGTCTTCC
>SNQJ01S0007583.1:105560-115950 GCA_010110895.2 Picea sitchensis
GTTGTTGAATGACCCTATTTGTCACGATCCGCGTTGGCCTCCTATGCCGACGAAGTTGCCTTCGGACATTCCAAAGTTTGAAGCCAAACCTAACGAAGATCCAGGAGATCATGTGACTACCTTCCATCTTTGGTGCTCATCTAACTCATTGAAAGATAACTCCGTACAATTGCGATTGTTTCAACGTACTCTCATTGGGAGTGCCGTGAAATGGTACATTGAGCTTGATCGCTCAAGATACTCTTCTTTTGGTGAACTGGAAATGGATTTCCTGAACCATTTCCAATTACCTGTGAGATACGACGCTGGCACAGAGCTACTCGCCAATTTTGAATAGACAACAACGAACCATATCTCTGATCACATCCAAGAATGAAGACGCTGGAAGAGTTTAATCAAGGTACCAATCCCACTAGCATTCCTGCTTGAGTGGTTCCTTAAGTCTTTGGTACCGCAGTTATCCAAAGACGTTGCGACGTCAAGAGTTTTCACCGAAGAAGATGCCATCATGAAGGCTCAACAGTTTGAGCTCATCTATTCTCAGTCCGGTTTATTATACCCTTGGCCCCCGGAGGACTTTTCTTGAGTATCATTATTTTGAACATCAGTCTTGTCTTTGTGCCTTGAACTTGTATGTTTGCAACACTCGTTCCTCCTTTGTAACATAATATTCCTTTATTATTTTTCCAAAACTATTGAAAAGAACAAAAAAAATCAAATATACCCCAAAAAGAGGAAGGGAAAAGTATTTTCTTTATTGGCAGCATAATGAGTCGCCCTTGGATAAAGCATATTTGTTCGTTTGTTCATCAAACTATGGGATGTAGTACGACCTTAGGAATCTTTTTCTCACTATATAGAGTTGTGTCCTCCACCATTTGGTTATCCTTCCAAACATATGGAGAGTTTGCGTTGCCTCCTGCTTCGTAGACTTATGATTAACATACATGCTGCATGAGTTTCATCATTTGTCGTGCTATTGTCCAAGGGAAGTTTGTCACCAAGCCTGAGTCGGCCCCTCTGCAATATGTCTCTTGTCCTCATACCCGACCATCCTGAACATCCAAGCAAGTCCTTGTTCGAAATCACTGAAGCCTTCAGTTTGATCATCAAGATTATCAAGTCCATGACCGACGAGCCGTCGAAGACGTCTGGGTAGTGTAGTCATACACTCATATTACACTCCTAGCCGAGTTTTGAAGATTTTGAAGTTGTTGCTCGAGCTCTTAAGATCTCATCTCCAACCATCAGGCTGAATCAGCTTCTGGAATATGGATACTCTATATGTATATCTTTTTTATTTCGAGATGTAGCTCCGATGTGTTGTGTTCGCGGATACTCTTTATAGTTATTTGACATGGATCTACAGTGTATTTGATTGGTATCCATGATTCTATTTTATCTCGAGCATGGGTATGCCCGCCTTGGTGAGACATTTGTTATTTTACAGATGGCACCTCCTGGTTCCTGATCCTTGGGCTCAATCGTTCAGCACATCAGTAAAGATTGTTAATGTATTTCATCCATCAGATGCTCTTCTGACCTCACACATTAGGGGGCATCTGTTATAACCCTAAATTGCACCACACATGCTTACCTGGCATCAGGCCAACTCATATCCCTTCTTTGCCAAAGCACTACTGAACAACTCTTTGAAAATCCTCTTTTATAAAGGCCCACACGCCCTAATCCATTACTGCATGCATGTACACGCTGGCTGACCCAAAACAACCCGCGTGGACCAACAAAAGCATGAAAAAAGGAAAGTTGTCGATGGAGCACAAAAGCTATGGGTGAGTTAACTGAAACTCCTGGCCATGCATGGCCGAGGGTTCATCCAAATACCTAGCTCCTTCTAGCCTATAAAAGAAGGGGTAGGGGTCCCATTTGGAGGAAGGAAAAAATATAGCAAAGAAACTCTGTTCATTTACGTATTCCCATTTCCCAACCCTTTAGCCTTTCCTTATGCCAAAGGAGATTCAAAGCAAAGCAGTTGGAGGACAGAAGAAGAGGAGCCCAGGATCAGGTTCAAGGAGTGGTGGCCGGTCTCAACTTTTGTAAGTTGACTGATTCAAAGTAATAAAGAAAATTATTTTCCCATCCCAATTCATGAACTGTTTATAGTTTGATCAGTATATGTTTGGATTTCTAACCCGTTAGTATATAAGTAGTATGCATGCATAGTTGTTGCTTGTCTTGGATGCAAGTCAGCTTTGGAAGGAGTATTGTGAACAAGTAATCAAGCACAATGGAGGATCGACATCAAATGCCGGGAATGAGGTAGGTTGATCTTTCCATGCATTTACTAAGAAAAGAGGATTTAAATCTAGGGATGAAGGTAGAAAGTGATTTCTCTTCAGTCATATCTGCATGCAAAGTCTGAACTCTATTTGCTAGTCCATAGGGAGATTTTCCCAACAACACCATGCTGCACCTGTCCACTCACCAGTTCAGTCCTCTCATGCAAACAAACGGTTGAAAACCGAGGCCCACCATGCCCCTGACAAAGGAAAATCCATTGATTCCCCTTTCTCACCCTCCAATGGCTCTGATAAATCTGTGTCTTCCCGGACGCATTTGAGGGGCAATTGTTCTCATGTGATCAATGAGATTAGGCCTAAAGGCTGAGCACAACCAAAGGAAAATTTAGGGAAATCAAAGGGTGACATCAGCAACCAAGGAAAGATTGCATCTCAGAGTGGAAAATATTGTTTTTGAGTTTTATTTTATTTATTGTTGATGACAATTGACTTCAGAAGTTTTGGACAACATGTTTTCTTTGGATATATGAGTAATATATTTTTGAAAATAATTTCAAATATCAATGAGATAAATTGTCAAATATGAATGTGATGGTGAGATTCACAAGGAGGGGTGTTTTGCTTAATTAAATAGTTATGTTATGATCGTTAAGAGCTAAAGGGAGTCACAAGGGGTCCCACCTACTAGTTATTATTTATTTAAAACCCTTATTATGATTTATTACTTTCCCCTCCTAACTAAAAATTTGATTGAGTTTTAGTTAACTTAACTAATGAAGTAGTTCAACTACTTCAACCAATTCTAATTTGCTTAAAGGAAAAAGGAAAGGGAGGAACAAGAGGAGGATAGAAGGAAAAGCATACTAAGGTTTGATCTTTGAGTTTTTGTTGAGATAGTTCAGTTTTCATTCATTCTTTAATTGATCATAAGCCTAATTCCTTTTTATGATAGTATTGTCTTATTGTAGACAACAAGATTCAGGGATGAATTATATCATTCAAACACTTGTTTTTCAAAGGTGTTGATCTATCTTTGATAGTTTGTGTAGACTTGTCTGTTTGTGAATTAGTTTTCATGACTAACAAAGGCTATTGTGCATAGTCGAGTGGGAAGCAATCTGTGGCAAGTTGATCCAGCTTTTAGAGTTCAGTTTTTTATTTGCTGTTAGTGGTCCTTTTGTATGTTTCATCGAGAACGTCTAAGTTTGACTTTGGTCCAAAAATTATTCACAAAATTATGTAAAGAGAATGACTCTTTGATAAATTGGAATGAAATAAATGATTTCTTTATGTCTCATCTATTTTGATTATCATCTTGGTGTATTTACTTCTATCTCTACATTTATTTCAGCAACTGTTATATTCAGAAAATTACATAAATAATGAATTTTCCAGCGGGCTTTTATTTAAGAAAAGACTAGCCTAAGCACTTGTAATCAATACTTGTGAGTTAGGATATTATTTTATATGGCTATAAACATAGGGTGACATTCCCATCTATTTTTCTTTAGCCAAGCATAATCTGAAAATGCTTGAGTAAGATCATTTCATATATTTTCCTCAACAACAAGGAGACTTCTGCTAAATCTTAAGCTTGGTGTGTTGTTTGCCTTGCTGAAGAAGTTGTTCTACTTAGCTTGTTGAAGGTTTTCATGAACCTGTTGTTGGAGGGGTTGGATCTGTTCAACCAATCCAGCTGCGTGATGTACTTGAGTGTGGGAGGACTCTGACAATGAATATGCAACATGAAGAGTATGAATGGTTATGTTATAACCTTGATTGATTGGGTGGTGTGGAGACACCCATGTAGGTGCAACAAGAACATCTTGATACTCTTCTACAATCTTTTTGATCTTCTTGTGTTCGATAGAAAGTTCTTGGGTTGAGGTTGCATTGGTTGCAATGTCCTTTTGTTCACCTTCTGATCGGATTGTGAAGAGGCTAAACTTTGCAGTATGATAGATTACTTTGTGGCATTGTTTTGGAATTATTTTGAGAACGATATGAAGACAAAAATATAACCGATATATATAACAAGGAAATACACAGAGATAATGCGAAGAACACAAAAATATAGTGAAAACCAACTTCTATTAATGAACAAGAGAGAAAAACTTTGTAGAACACAAACTGGCTAAATGGGGTAGCCTATCTTTGAAAAGAAAGAGATGTTGGCTATGCTTCATTCACAACAAGCTTTACATCACACTCTATTGCATGCTTAAATCACCTCCTTCACCTCACTTATATATGAGAGAGTGGGAGGAGAGAAATTCCCATGATGCATGTGGGATAAATTGGATTAAGTTTATAAAATGTCATAGGCATGTAAAACACTATGACTTCCTGGTCAGTCACCCATCCTATTACTACTCTAGTCTAAGCACGCTTAACTGCGGAGTTCTAATGGGATCTGGTGCATTAATGCTATGTTGTAGGCATGTACATAAGACCACTAGGAAATCATTACATGATGTCTGTAATTAATAAATGAAGATGAAATTACATTCCATTCCCCATTAAAAGGGTGAATATCATGGTTTATCAAAACCATGGGCTCAAAATGGTGATTTGGTGGAAAAGGTGGATGGCCACTATGATTCATCTGGATCAACAATGGAATGCATCTATATTCCATGTGTGTGGAACCAACCTATGCAAATTGAATGCAAAATGGCATTGAAAATTGATGTCCACTCATTGCAGTGGTTCTCTCTATGGGTAAAAGGTCACAAAACAGAGGCAAGCTAATGCAAATGGAAAGACGTCCATTGTGACTAAAATGGTGGTAAGGATGATCAAAGAAAATAATAGCATAGTAGTAGGCACTAGGAAATACGTAGCAATATGCGTGTGCAACCTTAAAGTAACATAAAAGTTACGAGAATCCCCTCGGGGTATGGCCAAAACAAGAATGAATAGAGAAGAGTGAGGCTCAACTTCAAGTCATGGCAGGTCTAAAGGAGGGTTCCCATGCCTACAAAAAAATACAGCATGGCCACCATATAGAAAAGTAAATTCTAACCATGGCACCCATGGAGGATAGGAACTACCGCATAAGTTACGATGTGCAAACAAGAAAGGATAAGGTTGCAACCTAGTGGGATTGAACCTAAGGCATTGTGATGGAAAAAGTGACGGTTAATAATGCAACATTGGGATGCAGGGAAAAATATATCCCTATATGCCAGTTAGAACACATACCTCATAGTTTAGTGGATGTCACCATATAAAATTCCAAACAAAATGTCACTAAGTCATGTAAAACACATTCAGAAATACTAGACTTGAGGTTAAAGTGCGTAGTGAAATCTCATAAAAACAAATGTTTTTGGATTTTTTGGACATGATGTACTAACTATGTATTCTATATATACATATGGTTTGACTCTTACTTATGATTTCAAATGTTGTGATTGGAAATACATGTGTTTATGTACACACATGTTTTTGTTAATGCTTAATTATTGTGACAAATGCCAACATAGCTAGCTAGTGAATAAACCAATGTATGTAACCTTTTGGTCTCACCATCGGTGTGCCTATGACGAGGGCCAGGTGGATCCTACTGAAATATGCAAATCAACCATAAAACATGATAAGCATCAAACTAGATCAACCCACATGGAAAAAATAAAAAGCACTCACATCACACACCGATGTACAAGGAAATACACATATTGATGGTTTATGTATACTAGATCTCATTTCTAGGCTCTGGCTAAGGATCCTTATCATCATCAATTAAATTATGGGTTTTTGTCGACATCATGTGGCACACCATGCTGGGGCCACGCCACATAAGATCAAATTTACACATTCCTAAACGATTAGGAACAACACAAGGACAAACACGATGAGTAGTTTCATGAGTTATCATAGCTCCTTGACGATGCCTATCAAGACATGAATGAGGTACGAGATGTTGGTGTACATGCACATTTTCCATATTTTCCTACTGTTGAGGGGGAATACTATTTTAGCAGGTGGAAGTGACATAGTAGTGACTAGGTAGTGACAAGGATCAAAGCACACTTCACCTTGAATATTCCTTCTTCCATGGGAATATTCCCCTCCTAGACAAGTGCACACTTCCACTAGAGTTTCACTCAATGCCAATTCTATTTTTAGTCACTTCAATTTTGGATTTTAGTTCAACATGCATGAATTCTTACTTATGCACGTTTAAATCTATTATTATCTAACTTACTCCACTTACTACTAGTCTTATTTTTGGAAGTCTTAATTCCAAAAAAAAACAACTCCTTTTATAACTGGCCAACTACATTTTTGGCTAGTTAACTCCACTTACTGCTAGTTTAACTTTGGAGTCACAAGTGCATGCACAAGGAATCCCTAACCTAGTGTGCACTTCTTCTCTCATGGAGAGTTTTGTGTGTGTGTGTGTGTGTCACTCTCTCATTGTAAAATCAATTCATTCATATGAATTCATTAGTTCACTCTCTCTTCTTTATTTTTGGTTTCATGCTTGCAAGTTTTCTTTCTTCTTAGCAACTAGATTATTGTGCTTAGCAATTTAGTTTATTCTTTGCAACTAGATTCATGTGTGATAATTTTTCCATGGTATTAGCACACGGGAGGAGCTTGTAATAAAAAACTAATATTTACTTTGTAAATCATAGGTTGATCTTGTAAGGAGAAGCACTAATTTTCTTTGCAAGTGACAAAGGAGAAACACATATTTATTTGCAGGTGATAAAAAATTGAATAGCAAATAGAGGATGGATCATCCCATGTCAGTGATGCTCAAACCATTAATTTAAATGGAGGCCTAAAATTGAGCCTCTACTAAGAAGAAAAGGACTATACATGCGAACATAAACTAATCTCCCTAGATCCACCTGGATCTAGAACAAAACTAGACAGGACATGACGCTTTCCCTAGGTTGCTACCATTGAATTTATCACCAAAGAACGAGTGTATGACATACCTTTGTATATCGCTTCCCTATATCTCTGTTGTCCCTGCTTCGCTCCGGTGCTCCTGTGAGATCATATCTGCAATGACACAAACCAACCAAAGTGAAAGCAACAATTATAGATTCAATGGAAACCTAAACATGTGATCAAGGAGTCATGTAATAAAACACTAATGATTTTATGGGAAATAAACATGCCACTGTATCATATTAAATAGAAGTGGAAGATACAACCAAAGTTTCTTGATGTCGCAAGTTCCCTTTCGGTGGTCCTTTGTTCCAACACACACATACACTTGCTCTGAATTTGCATGAAGATAATCCACAAAGCTTGATGGACAAATGGAGGCCTCAAGCATCAATTGTATCAAGATTCTTCACACAGTCTTCAACCTATTATTTTCTCAATCTTTCTTGACCTTGCTTAACCTTTTCCATGAGAAATCCATTATTATATAGGAGAAGATGAAGTGGTTACTAGGATGAGGATGATCCCACCAAATCATAAAATCCAGTAAGATCACAACGATACAGACGCCACCTCACATTCTAGAAGATTCTCCTTCTAGAAACTTCATGAAACTTCTTCATTTTCTTAGCTTCAAGCGTCGCCACACCCTGCTTATATAGCAGCATGTGGAAATCTCGTAGGCCAAGCATAGAGAGGCCAAGCATAGAGAAGCCTACAGAAATCCTTGATTTCTGCACTTGTACCACTGTCAGCCTGTGGCATCATTCTAAAAATGTGCCTTGTAGGGGAAGAACTCAACCATTTTCCTCATGTGAAAGATTGTTTTGGAAGCCTGAACACATGCCTATGGGATCATCATCAGAGTGACCAAAATAATGTGTAACAGAATGCCCCCCAAAGTATGAGGCCGAAACATGTGACAGTCGAAATACTTTGTAAAATGCGTGTGTGTGTCGGAAACAAGGAGCGCACCAATCAAGAACCTGCAAACAATAAAGCATCTGCATAGAATTATACCATTTCTGAGGTAGGCATTCCCATGCTCAAATTACAAGTGTTTGAAATTATAAATTCAAGGAATAGCCACCAATTATACATTGTGGATCCATGTCATCGAAATTCTACATAGCCACCGAAAATACATTTTGGATCTATGTATTAGAAAGGATAAATTCAGACACAGCCACGAGAAATACAAAGTGGATCCGTGTGTCAATTCAAATCATAAATACTCCATCGCAACCTGGGCCAAAAAGATGAGATCCAGGGTCTTCAATCCCGTCGTTCGTAAGTACGAATCTAACCATGCGATTACAGGTGTTGAAGTCGAACATGGTAGAAACCACTTAATTACCAGTCATTGATAAAAACTGTTAACAAGTGCAAGGGAAATCACCATTGATGTCAATGACTCCCAAGGTACCTTAGTGCAATATAACGAATGTGAATAAATGAGTTGAAGTCAAACACTCGATGAAATCTCTTGATCAGGTACCAATGATGTGAATCCACTGTCGAGAGCAAAGAAACCTGCCATTGAGGCATGCAGGCTCTAAGGTACTAAATGATTTCTAAGTCTTGTTCCCGGATGAGGAGTTGAAGGCGACAGGAAAAATATTCATCACAGGAGGGCCTTGATGTATCCCCCATCAGTGACATGAAATAAGTAACAAATTAAGGGTAGATCAAAGTATGAAAATGATTCGAAACTGACATAGGGAAGGCCGACACGGTAAGAAATGAAAACACAGATGGCCGACTTGAAGGAGGGCTTGTTTGGACTTCTCTTGAACATATGAATGACACGACACTGGTCTTGGTAGCATTGACTCAAAAATGACCCAAGATATGAATTTGACGAAGTCAAGATGAGAGACAAATGGATTTCCTAACCCGGATTCAAATGACGAAGGGGGTGTCATGTTCAAGAGCGAATAATATTGCCACTAACACAGGTACAAAAACACATCTCTTTCCCAAATTTTCCCCCACAATTTCTGGCGAGTACCTTTTTATTTTTACGCAAACTTGAGGAGGATAACATATACTTTTAATGTAAGCTCATCCTTCGAACGAGTCCCTTAGAGTATTTTTAACGAACCCTAAGAAGGAGTGGTCCGGTCCCCTGTGGGTCTTTTGATGTTTGTTTAACGAGTCAAAAGATAGAAAACTTGGGGTTTTTTCATGTTTATAGAGTCTGAAAAACACTTTAAAGAGAACTCTCTCAGTTCTTTTTTCTTAAAATAGTTTGACATGACCGAAAAAGTGATAAACTATCGCTCATCGAATGCTTTATTCAAATACTTTTACGAGCGTGAACAAAACAAGGTCGCTCGACAATATTTTCGTTTTTATGGAGTGTGAAAAGAGCTTAAATGATACTCCATGTGTGTTGTTTTTCGTGTTACAAGATGAGTACGAAAGGATGAAAAAAGTATACTTGGTTGCGTTCTCATAAATTTTCGAGCACGAGAACGAACGAAGAGCGAACTCGAGGTTTTACTAAAAAACCCTAAAAAGTATCGATATGCGTAACGAAGAGAAAATAAATTATGGAACAAAGATCCAGACTCTGTTAATTAAGACTCTAGTCTTATTCCTACAAGAAACAAGACACTCACGAAACTATTAGTTTTGAGGGTTTATAACCAAACACTTTTATATAATATAAAATTTTACGAAAAAGGGTAAAAAATGAAATAAATAAGAGTAAGAGTTATTTTTTACCATTTCATTTGTATTTGGTCAAGAATTTGTCTAAAAACCCCTTTTTCACCCCTTACTTAGGTGGGCGATTGTGAGGAGCACAGGCGATCAATCGATGAATGGTTTTTGTAAAAACAGTAAGTCCTTCATATTCTTCCTTTTCAATGGTTTAAAATTTGTTTTTGGTGGTCAAAAAATGATTTTTTGGTCGATAGGCATGCTCTGGGGTCGCCACAGGTGGCCAATATCGGGCCCTGTGGAAACCAAGGATTTCCACAGGTGCCTGTTGGGCCCCAACAACTCCCTCTAAATTTTTACAAAATTTAAAGAGCCCCTATTAGAATCTTGATAATTATGATGAGCTACATAATCAGCATTTTCAAATAGTTTCATACCTTGTCTTGCTTTGAGACAAACTTAAGACATTCACTATAGTACGAGACATTCACTACAAGAGCATATGTAAAAATTTAGAAACGAGCATAGAAATCTCAATTTAAAAAAAAAACGTT
>SNQJ01S0007583.1:137936-149842 GCA_010110895.2 Picea sitchensis
TTAGCTTGGAGAGTTAGAGGTCATGTAATTCATAATTTAGTCTTGTAATGAGGAGAAGGGGATTCTTAGCTTTGATTCTTTCATTGTTATTATTTCATGCTTTGTCATTTGACTCTTATAATATAATTTGGGATTGATATATTGTGTGAGCTCACATATGTCTTTTGTTATTCAACTCTTCACATGTTGTTTTTCTTCTTAGATTAATTTCCCGCTTTCCTAGATTAGACATTCAATGCTTTCCTAGATTAATTTTATTTCATCAATTTAGATTAGATTACTTCTACTTCAGTCCTGCATATATAGTGTGTGTGCTTCGTAAGCCTACGAACTTCAGATTGACAAATTAAATAGTTGGGCAAGTACTACAACGGAATTAAAACGACAACATTTTCGCCTAACAAGAACCATCCTCTTTACCATTGCATGGATGGCAGGAAGCCTGTCGCCGCACATGGCGCTCCAGAGTTATTTTCAATATGCCATTGAATGTTTGGAACCTCAAGTATTGAATTGGTGTGACGGTTTGCTCCGGAGTATGAAGATACAACTCACTAAAAGCAAGAGAGGATACCTAAAGAAGTTTGGGTATGGGTTCATTTTGGTGTCTTTCTTCTTAGAAAGAGTCCCTCATTTGCGGCTACAGGTAGAGTGGGGAATACCAGCCCCACGAGACCCAAGAATGAAACGGTGGTGTGACCTTATGGCTCGGCATGTAGCGAGCCCTATTATCAAGTACAATGATGCATTTTTTGACTGGTTAAGGCCCCAAATCTTGATGATTGATGATTATGCATATGTCGGCCTGGACTTTCAGGGTGATCCCGATTTGGCTCTCCCTGAGGGATATCAGTCTAAGTAAGAAAGACATTTTGTTCTTTATAGTGTTTTGTGTTTTTTTAGGATATTAGATGTTTTTGTGTTTTCAATCTAAAGACTAATCAGATATTTTTGACTATGCAGATGTAGGGTCGCATCGACCTCCAGGCACATCTCTGATTTAGAGGCGAGGAGAGGCACATGTGGTAGAAGGGTGGTGTTATCACTCCAAGAAATCACTCTCTGACTGTAGAAGGGTGTAAGATTGGTAACTTAAATAGATCAATAATTTGTGGAGTAAAAAGGATCAAATCGGATGACATTATAAACTCACATCCATTTAGAAAGACATGGGTCACTTGAAAGACCAAGGTTTTCAACTATGCTTCTCAAAAGGTTTTAATTAATGTGTGAAAACATGGAGAAGACTCATTATGCTAGAAATAAATACCTACACAAAGCATATGTGAATGGCTAGTAATGATAGGTAAGATACTTATTCATACCAGCAAAAACATATATAATATTTGTATATAGTAGATGGCCAGACATAATGAGTAAATACTTGCATCTTAAGCTTATGAGTGCACTGAAAGGATGACAACTATCTGGCACTAAGACAATCATAAGAAGTAATGTATATAAGTATAATATACCAACGAAGAGATGGGATGACATCCTTTTGTCATTGAGTATACATAAACTTGGAAATAAAGGATATGAAAACTGAACAAACAAAGTGAAAGAAGCTCGATGTCAAGATATATTCATGGAAATCTCCAAAAGATGAAATGTACAAGTCTTCAAGAATAGAACCACAGTCCTCAAACTGTTTTCCCCCCTTTGAAATGTGTCTCTGTGGGATTTAAATAAGATTTACAAATCAGTTTCAAGATCATAAAAAGATGGATCTGATAACCTCTTTTCCCATCTCAAATTCGAATTTGTGAGGTGGTTGGAAAAGACAGAAATTTATGGAAATATGTTGCTCGAATATTGACCTATATCTCTCAAATAAAAATAGTTATGTACAAACTGGAAGATTATTTTGTAGATTGTTTTGTTGTCAGCAAAAACCTTTCTCATTTCTTTGATATTCGTTTTCATTTGTCCGGGATCTGCATTTCAAAAACATGTGTCAAACAGGGAAATTCTGAGATCTGAAAATTAGGGCTTAGAGATGAATTCGATTCTCCCAACCTATAACACCTGTAGGAAAATTGATAGAGGTTATTGTTATTTGACGTGTTAGTAACAAAAACCTTCACCTGTTTCTTAAAATTATTCTCTAGTCGCTTAGAATCATCATTTGAAAATGATGACTCAGCACAGTAAAAACGGACTCTTCTACACTTTCGGCAGCTCATTTGCCCTTGAAAATCTGATTTAGTTGCCGAAAGCCCTGACTTTCGACCGCTCACAACCCTGTAATTTTACCACTTAGCCACCAAAAGCTAAAAATTAGTTTTTTGTCTATTTTGAAATGTAATTTGATTTATGTGTTGGAATGATATAGTTTTAAGAGATTGTCTCAAAGCCTTTAAACCTTAAGATTAGAAATAAATTTTCTACCTAATGCTCCTCTTATCATGTGATTTGGAAATCATTAGAAATTTATTTTTTATCGCTAACATCTGGCTCCAACTGGGATGGAGACCTCCCTGCAAGGTTTCCAAGAGCCACAGATCTAATGCCTTTCTAGAAAAGTAAAATCTGAACTTAATGTCTAGTGTTCCATTGGGCATGGAGTCAATATTCCATTGGGCATGGAGTTAGTCATTCACCTCTTTCTAAAAACCTTTCATGACCTGTATAGATGATCCTAGTATATCTTCTAGACTGATATATAATACGTCTGTATTTCTCTGAGCCTTTGTTATGCTTCATACACATTACAATATGTATGTCGTTATGTTGTTGCAGTGGAAGAAAACCTGGTGAAATGAAATGTTAATCTGATTCCATATGAAATTCCTTGTACCTTTGTTTCTATTCATCACCAGAGTGACCACTTTCTTTCCATGAAGCATAGCTACAAAACCTTTACCTTTGTATACACCTTTACTTTATGTTGCTTGTTGATGCTTCAGGGATCCTTGGAGTTTTTCACAATACCTGTAGCATGTAGCATCTCTGAACATCTGGGAAATCTCAGGCTGAGATTTCAAATATGCTATATCATTGAGATCCTTCTTTAGCAGAATTTTTCCCTTCTTTATCTGCAAAACAATGTCAATATCTGCAATACAATGGAATCGGGTTTGGGGGAAACAAACTCAGCACTAGTAGAAGGATTCTAGGGATAAACAAAGATAAAGGTGAGATATGAGGAATGTGCTTGAGTAGAGGCCCGAATTTCAGGAAGCTTAAGAGACACAAGGGGTTTCAAATCTTTTTTATGAGTCACATTTGACTAGGAAGAATAAGGATAGGTTGTGTGATGAGGAATAGTTGAGTTAATCATAGAGGAGAACTTTGAATGAATATCATATCCAAACATCATGGAAAAATAGGAGATTTGATAAATCTAGATTAGCTAAATCAAATCAAATAATGATTATGGAAGAAATGGATCGACCAAACCTCAATGATATTTCCTAGCATTCATTTCGGTGGTTAACTGATCAAGATGACATCTATACTTTGGTGGTTGAAGATCTTGTTTTGACGTGCTAACTATTTAGCATGCTCTACAATTTCTGTGGCTTAGAATGCCTTGAGATTTTGGTTTTAGCTGCCAAAAGTTAGTACTTTCGGTAGCTTACAACACTTTAAAACATACCCCTTAGCTACCGAAAACTGTCTTTTGAGATTATTTATCAATGAAGTGATGACTCAAGGACTTTCATAAAATATAAGTCTAAAGCTCTTCTAAAATACTCTTAATAAATCTTCTCTCTAATGGCCATCTTGTATGTGATGTCTCAATAATTTGCAGGTTATTTTTGGGAAATAACGTCTTCAAGACCTGCCTTTATTCACACAAGGTGACTGATACATCTGCTGCAAATTGGAGAAAAGAAATGCTCGGGCAACGAGCTTATTTCCTACCCTACTCTACTCTAACCAGTTCTGCAATTGGTTAAGTGAATGTTGATTTCCATAGCAGTCATCTAAGCAATTTTAACACTGAAATAATCTCATCATTCACACTGATCAATATTTGATGTTTGAAGTGTAACAAGAATGATAAGAAGCCATTCACAAAACCAAACTCACCAGAAAACATGTGCAAGCTAAAGAAGTCTGAAACTTTCAATTTCTCTAAAATGTATGATTCCATGAAGGCTGCCACTGGGTCTTTAAAACACAAATCTGAAACATAATGATCTTCGGGAAACAACTGTATATCTATGGAAACCTCTTTCTCAGCCATGAATGTTCTTATGTTAGAAGATTGATTAACTTCTTGTTCCTTCGTGATTACATTGTGATCATCAAACACTATGACCTTCTCTTCAAAAAAGTTTTCAGAGGATGATGATAGAGCAGTGTTTGAATGACAGAGATCATGATTAGTTTTAAAAATGTAATTATCTATACAATCATTAGTTATCATAGGTTCAACATGCTTTGTAACTGATCATAAATTTTACATGAATACATGTTTCTGGAATATTCTGCAAAAGTTGATGAATTTGACTCACAATTTGAAGTAGTTTCAGCTGCTTGCTATTGCTATTCTAAAACTGCCTCATAGTCATTACCTTCCTACTCAAAATCTGAATTATACTGACATTCTGCTAGCTCAAGTAGATGTAAATTTTCAAAATCAGCATGCTCTCGAATCCTCCTGGAAACAATGATGTTCTCCTCGATATCTAGAGCATCTTCAAACAAGATCTTTAAGGATGAAGACTTTCTTTCTAGAAGAAAAAGAGAAAGTTATGAATGCAACCCCATAACATAGTAAATCATGGAAGCTTTCTCTGTAGGCCGGATCTCTGAAGACATACCATAATAAATACTGCAAAATCTTCGATTGAAAACAAGCAAGGTTTCATTTTGTTGTTTCTTCAAGGCATAGAAGTCAGCAAGGTATGAATTCGTTGATTTGTTTTCAACCCAATACTCCATAAAATCATTTGATAACTTGATCCAAGAACCAATAGAATCATCTCTTAGACCCTTAAACCATAGAGCAGCATCTCTGATCAAAGATTTTGAAAAATATCTCATGATCACATCTTCATGAACAATCTGAAAATGATCAACAAAATCCAAAAAGGATTCCAAGTGTCTCTCAGATGAAGCTTGATTCTCTCCAAAAAACCAAGGGAGATATTCATAACAGTCAATAGGATAAGGTTGAAGAAGAGAGGGTAACTTTAAAGGCTTAAACATATTCATCCTAATTTTAATCTGAAAGGTTGTAGGCTGATCATGAGGGATAGAATTTGCTGACAAGGTTCAGAGGTTATGGCAACAAGTGTTGATCTCTGTATAGGTTTTGAATCAGTTTTGATTTCTTCAAGGTTACATGGCTGATCAGATTCAGAAGGAATTTGAATACAGAGGTCATTTTTATAAATGAACTGAGGCACAAAAACTGATTTAACTTCTACAATACAAGCAGGATGCAAATATTCTTCTAAAGATGGATTTATAAAAGATGGTTGATAATCTTCAGAATATACAAAACAAAGGATAATTATTTTAACATGTGAAGGGAAAAATATAAAGGAGCTGATAAAGATTAACAACAGTTCATAAAGTAAATTGATGAACTAGTACCTGGATTTTGAATTCAACCTCTTCATCTTCTATCAACCGGATTCTCCCCAGTGGAGTCTTTAATGTAGAGTCACCAGGCAGATGATTACAGTCAATTTTTATGTCTGTCTCTTGTCTGCCATCAAGAATCAGATCTTTGTTGTTCTCCTAAGGAAACTTTGCTTTCACTTTCATTCCACGGCAACGACGCCATTTTGTTATCACTCCAAGAAATCACTCCCTGACTGTATAAGGGTGTAATCTTGGTAACTTAAATAGACCAATAAACTGTGGAGGAAAAAGGATCAAATCTGATGACATTATAAACTCACATCCATTTAGAAAGACATGGGTCACTTGAAATACCAAGGCTTTCAACTATGCTTCTCAAAAGGTTTTAATCAATGCGTGAAAACATGGAGAAGACTCATTATGCTAGCAAGAAATACTTACACAAAGCATATGTGAATGGCCAGTAATGATAGGTAAGATACTTCTTCATACCAGCAGAAACATATATAATATTTGTATATAGTAGATGGCCAGACATAATGAGTAAATACTTGCATCTTAAGCTTATGAGTGCACTGATAGGATCACAACTATCTGGCACTAAAACAATCTTAAGAAGCAATGTATATAAGTCTAATATACCAACGAAGAGATGAGATGACAGCCTTCTATCATTGAGTATACATAATATTGGAAAGAAAGGATATGAAAACTAAATAAACAAAGTGAAAGAAGCTCGATGTCAAGATATATTCATGGACATCTCCAAAAGATGAAATGTACAAGTCTTCAAGAATAGAACCACAGTCCTCAGACTGTTTTCCCCCCTTTGAACTGTGTTTTTGTGGGCTTTAAATAATATTTACAAATCAGCTTCAAGATCTTCAAAAGTTGGATCTGATAATCTCTTTTCCCATCTCAAATTCAAATTTGTGAGGTGGCTAGAAAAGACAAAAATTTCCGGAAATATGTTGCTCAAAGATTGACCTATATCTCTCAAATCAAAACAGATGTGTAAAAAATGGAAGAGGATTTTGTATATTGTTTTCTAAACCTCTCTCATTTCTTTGAGATTCGTTTTCATTTTCCCGGGATCTGCATTTCAAAAACATGTGTCAAACAAGGAAGTTCTGAGATCTGAAAATTAGGGCTCAAAGATGAATTCTATTCTCCCAATATATGACACCTGTAGGAAAAATGAAAGAAGTTATTGTTCTTTGACGTGCTAGTAACAAAATCCTCTTCCCATTTCTCAAAATTATTCTCCAGTTGCTCATAATCATCATTTTAAAATGATGACTCAACACAGTAAAAACAGACTCTTCTGCACTTTTGGTGGCTCATTTTCCCTTGAAAATCTGATTTAGTCGCCGAAATCCCTGACTTTCGATGGCTCACAACCCTGTAATTTTACCACTTAGCCACCGAAAGCTAAAAATCAGTTTTTGGTCTATTTTGTAATGCAATTTGATTTATGTGTTGGAATGATATAGTTTTAAGAGCTTGTCTCAAAGCCTTTAAACCTTAAGATTAGAAATAACTTTTCTACCTAATGCTCCTCTTATCATGTGATTTGGAAATCATTAGCAAGTTATTTTTTATCGCTAATAGGCGGGACGCCAACAACTATGAGGTGAAGGAGCATAACTTAGAAGGCTTGATGACAGACATCCCCAACATGTTGATCGAGGAGGTCCCGAGGCATTATCAGCGCCATACTGTAGGCATGTCCAACTCACTTAGTCGGTTACTTTGTCGGGTAGCACAGGAACTAGTGTGCTATCGCGAGCGACATTCATGATACTATTTTGAGCGGCATCTGTGATGCTATTTTGTAAGAGCCATGGGCTCTATATTTTGATATTATGGTCCTTTGATGGAAAACACTTTTTGTAAAACATTTTCATTATATATATACATGAGGCTTCTACCGGATTACTTTGTTTTTATATACAATGTGTAAAGTGTGATTGAATTTATAAATGTCTCAAATGTTTGTCTAACACATAATTAGCTAGAGCATTGGTTAATGTATTTAGACATCTAGGAATGTGTTGATATTCAATATAATCAAAATAACGTTCCAAGAGGCGAATTCATAGATATACCTGTAACAAAGTAGGACTTCGAATAGTGTAGACATTACTTAACTGAAGTACTAATAGTTGTGAATCAAGTCATACAACAAAGTGATGAATCCCAAGTGAGATAGCATCGGTCAATAATTCAATGATTGCGCTATATTTTGCGATATTATTGGTTGCACAACCGAGGCAAACACGTTGTAAACTGATAAGTTTGTTGGTGGGTGCATAGATTGCCCAAGCAGCAGAAGCTAGGTTATGAGTACTCCAGCTAGCACCATTGGCGAAGCCAATATAGGGTAGAGAAGACGTCGACATCTGGAAACCAAGCACAACGCAAGGTAAGAAGTTGGGGGTTGAAACCAAATAATGAAAAACACAAAAAAATAACACACAAGAGTATGGTACAAGAAAACTACAAGCACTCATGGAGAGACAGTCTAAGAATAGTACTTCTTCAAGTAAAGCCCATTTCTAGGTTCACTCAAAGGAATGCCATCATAATATACTAACTCGTAATCTCCCTTCTCTAACACTCGTTTGACGATATATGGACTACGCCACATAGCTTCGAATTTTTTGGCTCCTAGCAGATCACGATCTTGTTCATAGAGGAGAACTAGATCTCCCTTGGAGAAAACATGCAGCTTGACATGCTTGTCATATTGGGATTTTACACGTTTCTTCTTGGTTTCAATAACTAGGGTGACATCACGACGGGTCTCATCTAATTTCATAAGATACAATAGACGTTCCTCTTTAGCAGAGGTGTTTGGGAGAAGTTTGACGGCTAGCTTCAAAGATGGTATTTCACATTCAATCGAGAGAACAACTTCGATGTCTTAGACTAGTTGGAAGGGGGTAATCCTATAGAAGACTTCACAGACGTCTGATAGGTCCACAATACTGAAAACAACATTGTGTGCCAGGTGGTCTTATGGATTCCTATTATCCGACGAAGCATAGTGATAAGGATTTTTTTTATTGCTTCAACTTGGTCGTTGGCCTGTGGATAGTAGGGGGTTGAGTTTTCATGCCAAAGACCGAACTTGTCGGTAAGTTCAGACATCATAAAGTTTCGAAAATGGCTATCGTGATCAGTAACGATAACTTGTGAGATCCCGAATCAATTAATAATATGATTAAATATGAAAAGGGTTGCAGTTTTCCCGGTATTATCGAAAGTAGGCATCGCCTCGGCCCATTTTGTGAAATAATGCACGGCTACAATAATGTATCCATGCCCCTCGTCCGAGTGAGGGTTATGGGTCATAAAATCAATGCCCCATTTTGCGAAAGGTCCAACGGAAACTACAGGGTGTAAGGGAGTGGGGTGTGATCTTATTTTATTATTGTACGTTTGGCAAGCATGGAATTTTTGGATGGCGGTAATACAATATTTAAATAAAGAAGGCCAAAAATACCCTGCTCATAAGATCTTCTGGGCAGTAGCATAGCTAGACATGTGACCACCACATGCTCCAGAGTGGTAGTCATTCAAAGATTTCTCAGCTTCATCATAGGTGAGACATCGTCAAAAAACAGAGTCAACCCCATAGTGATAAAGAGTGTCACCGAGGATAATGTACTGACGGGATTGGTAACGTTTGCGACAATGGTCAGTGCTAGAAAAATCAGGTTGGAAAGTCTGAGTTTGGAGATAGATAATGATATCCCCATACCAAAGGTCATCAGAACTGATCAGAAAAAGGGATTCATCGGATAAAGAATCCTCTGCCACATTCTTTGTCTCAGTGCAGGGAAGGTCACATATCAGCAGCGATGATTTTAAGGATGGAAATTTATTTTAAAATGTAGAAACCTTGTTGAATCTTACTAATCCTTCATATGTTAACAATAAATGTTTGGCGATATTTTTTTTTAAATATTCAAATTTCTAAGGATTTTATATAGTTTTTATAAAATTTTGGCAATTTTAAAGTTAAAGTAATTTTATCCTATAGAATTTGGGCGAATCATTTTTAAAATAGCAAATCTCGTTTTTGGAAAAACCATGGAAAATTAGCCCATGAGCGAAATTTAGCCCCTAAAATCATCCATGCATATCAGTTCGGCAAACACCAAGGATTTATTAGACTTAGCGCGTTCGAATTTTAAGTCAAACTCCTGGAGAATTACTATCCATTTGGAGTATTTTCCCCCTAGCAATTGGCGTGTAAGAATGTGTTGCATGGGGTTGCAATCGGAAATTACAATGGTCTTGCATAGTAAGATATAGTGATGGAAATGTTGGACGGCTTGAACAGCTGCCAAGGCTAGTTTTTCAACATGTAAGTATTTGGTTTCGGTAGTCGTGAGACTCCGACTCAAATAATAAATGACATGTTCATCGTGTGAATCATCTTCTTGGACTATAACCATGGCGATGGTAGAGTCTGAAGAAACGATATAAAGGAAGTAATCTCGACTATAATCAGGTGAGAAAAGTAATGGGGTACGAGTTAGAGTCAGTTTCAAAGCTTCGAAATATTTGTTGGCAATAGAATCCCATACGAACTCAGAACCTTTCTTGAGCAATCGAGTAAATCCGAGCGTTAATTGAGCATAGTTTGGGATGAAACGACATAAAAAAATTTCCTTCCCTTGCAAACTTTGAAGTTGGTGAAGTGAAGAAGGAGGATGGAGATTGAGGATCGCTTCGACCTTCAAAAGATCGACCCTGATCCCCTGGTGTGACACGATAAAACCTAGAAGTCGGTCGGACTCCACACAAAAAACATATTTGTGTGGGTTTAAGCGTATATGATAGAAAATGAAGGAAAATGGCTCGGAGGTGTGTCGGATGGTCACTATGATGCATGGAATGCACCGGTAGGTCATCTAGATATGGTTGTACAATGTGCTTAATATCATGAAAAGCATAAGACATGGCACGTTGAAAAGTCACACCAGTGTTCTTTAAACCGAAGGGTAGTTTCCGGTAGGCAAAGGTGCCCCAAGGACCAATAAAAGCGGTTTTGTGTTGATCCGTGGGCAAGATGTTGATTTGATTATAGCCGGAGAAACCATCCATTAAAGAGAAGATTTCACTCCTGGCCCAATCGTCGACGATATGGTCAACGAAGAGGGTGGGAAATTTTTCCTTAGGAAAATCTTGATTTATATCCCTATAATCAACGCAGACACAGATCATACCTTGTTTCTTGTTAACCAGAACAATATTGGATACCCAATCAGTTAAAGCCACAGGATAAATAAAGACAACTTTAAGAAGTTTTTCGACTTCAAGATTAATAGCAGTTGCTTTACGGGGGTGGACCAGACGAAGTCTCTGTCACATGGGTCTAGCACCCGGGTACGTCTTAATTTTGTGTACAACAACATCAGGGTCAATACACGGCATCTCTTCATAGATCCAAGAGAATCTGTCGTGAAACTCTTGGAAAAGTGATTTATAGGTGAAAACCTCGTCAGTAGAGCATGAAGCTCCGATGTGAACATTTTCAACAACTCCAGGTTTAATGGATATGTTGAGGGGGATGGTGGGTGAAATATTACTTAAGTTCCCTTCATATAACATGTCATGTGATGTCTCGAGAACAGAGGAAGTGACAACAACAGTCGACGGAGTCGATATCCATTGGTAACTCTCGATGGTGTTTTTCTTGAGGAAGAGAATGGAATGATGATGTCCATCATCCCAAGGAGTATCTTCCATCAACATAACCGACATAATCATCTTGTCCGTGGGAAAAATAGTGTGGAATGGGTCAGGAGACCAATCACCAAGAGAAGGGGTGAAAGGGGTTGTTGATTGAATGGCATTATAGGCGGATTCAACTGGACTTAAAGGCATTTGGTCGTCATAGTGAAGATAATCACCAGGTTCGGGTATGATCCACGGGTCGGAAGACGGGTGAGTTTGGTGAACCAAGGTGGAAATCATGTTGATCGAGGCAACCAAAGGAGGTGGAACATCGGGATGTGGGATCGGGAATGTGCCCATCAGAGTGGAATCTTTAAGTAGGCCCACACCAACGTTCGCATACCCAGGAGGTGTCTTCGCGATAAAAGGGATGTTTATAGTGTTACACATTATTTTTGTCATCCCTATGACCGTTAATTATGTAAACCTATATGTTTCCTTCAAAGGGATCAATGGCCTGAGTTCTTGAAGAGAGAAGGGAGAAGAACTTTTCCTGAAAAAAGAAGTTGCATTTTCCTTTGTAAAAACTTTATAAAAAGGGAATTTCGCAGGGTGCGAGAATGCATGATTCTCGCAGGTTGCACCATAGCTGGGTTGCGAGAGGTTCATAG
>SNQJ01S0007583.1:151872-180748 GCA_010110895.2 Picea sitchensis
TCAATATCTAAAACTTAAGGAAAGCGTCATGTTCTGGTGTGTTTTGTTCTAGATCTAGGTGGATCTAGGGAGATCAGTTAGTGTCCGCACCTACCGATTAGTCTGATAACAACTAGTACAGGTGTGAGAGTTGAAAAAGGCTAGATGGTCGACAGTGATGACATTTCCCTGATGTGGAAAACGTAAAACACAGAAAAGGGTAGATACAACAACGAGCACCACATCAATCCAGCTACGACCAAGTAAGAGGTTATAATCGAGAGGTGCATCAAAGACCTCAACTTCAACATTGACCGATTTGCCTTCCAATGTAATAAACAACGAAGGAAGTACACCGTAGGGTTTAAAGCCAGATCAATTGAAGGCTTTAAGTGTGTTATGTGATTCAGTAAGAGGAGGAGAGTTGATGTCTTTCCAACAGTAAAAAGACATTACACACGTGGAGGCACCCTCATCAATAACATTCCTACAAATGTTCTTATCGAAGACAACAACTTGTATTTGGAATGCTAGTTGAGGGGGGAGTCTCGGAATGTGATCTTCGAGGTCAAAAATTATCAAATTTGTATCCATAGGATCAATTCCATAGATATCCTTTAGCAGCGCCTTCTGTTGAGGAGGGAAACTTTGAAGGACTTCAAGAGTCGACATCACAGCAGGTGCTTGCACCAGATATTCTACAATACTATAGTTCTGAGCAGCACATGCATGAGGGTTGAAGGCAGATTTTTGAACAACACCCTCTGGGGGAGGGAGAAGAACTATATCGAGACTCGGTCTTTCGAGATGAAGAGGATCGTTGGGGGGTGAAGTTGAAGGAGGTTTTTGAACCAATGAAGGTGGTATATCGTCAACCTTCTCCTTTGAGGAAGAATAATCTTTGGCTCGAGTGGTTAATGTAATGTCATTCTTTCATGAATCACCAATACACATGAGTACATAAGAAGTAGTGGAGGGAGAGGGTTGGTCATGGATGACCAGTTGGGCCTGTTGTTGAGAAGGGAAAGGTTGAGACAAAACGACAGGTGTGGGAGGTTTTTCGGTCCCTTGGAGGAACTTAGTAACCTCAGCTCGTCTTGGACAATCTTTCATATAGTGATAATCACCACAAATAAGGCAAGGGTATCGGGGTTTGCGCGTATCCTTATCATCAGTAGGTTGGGTTTTGGTTTTCTCATACTACAGGTTATTTTTTTCCTCCTTATTCTTACCCTTCCCTTTTTTAGATTTATTCTTTCTGGCAAGGGTAGATTGAACAGAGTTAACCTCAGAGGTTTTGTCGGTGGGAGGAGTAGGAGACGAAGCATTTTGAGCATTAGAAGCATTAGACTTGGGGTTGTTGGGAGAGGCTTGTGTATTTTTAGGTTGAGCATGGAAAGTGTCAATCACACTGTCAGCCACATCAGAAGCAGCAAGGGTAGTTGAAGTAGCGGTAGTAGAAGGGAGAGGTGCAGCAGGGGTAGTTGAAGTAGCGATAGTAGAAGGGTGAGGTGCATTAGGGAGTAAGTCGTAAAGAGTATTTGTTTGTGAATAAATGAGGTCGAGGTACTGAGCGTGACTGATAGCCTATTCTTTGGTGACAACTTGACCCATGGAAATATCATGAGAGATCTTATTCACGAATGATTTTGTGAACCACTCTGCCAATAACCGATCGGGAAGATCGAGTTTGATCAAACATCATCTTCGTCTCCACTCATGAATGTGATCAGAGATGTGAGTGGCTTTAGTTTGTTTGAAAGAACTTAGGATCTCGTTTTTTGTTTCATAATGGATCGGTAATTGGTAGTGTGTAAGGAAAGCCATGGCGAGGGTATGAAAGTCGGTGAAGAAACCTCGTGGTAGTTCTATATACCACTTTACAGTTGAACCTGTGAGAGTTCGTTGGAAAAGTTGTAACCAAATGGAATCATCCATCAAAGATTTGGAGAACACAAAAGGTGTAAATTCATGACATGGTTGTTCAGATCCTCTCTCGATTTACCATCAAATTTTGGGATGTCGGACGGTAATTTGACCGGTATCATGGGCTAGTGGGGAGAATGCAGGATAGGATCATTCAAGATTCTAGACCAATCAGGTAGATCCAAGGTGGCTAAAAAAGGTAATTGTCTATTCACAAGAGGATACTGGTAACTTTGGGGAGGGAGTCCCATCGGTAGACCAATAGGACCATAAGTAGTTTGTATGTGAGGCGAAGGTCCTAATAGATTTGGGCATGTGTGCGGAGGCAGGTAGGCCACATGGTTGTATTGATTGGGGATGGTCCCTTGGGGAGGGACACTAGGTTGAACGTTCGAACCCCAAATGGGATTGGAAGAACCGAGGTATGACTGGCCCAAACTAGGGGGTATAAAAGAGCTAACCTGAGGTTGTTTCCCCCCAGACAATTGTGGATTCCCTTGAATAAGAAGATTCCAATACTGGGCTAGTGATCTGGGGATGTTCTGTCCATACTATGGATTATACTGTGGATTATATCCTTTGATTAGGGATTGCCCTCCAGGTGAGGACGATGCCCCAATTTGGGTTTGACCTCCAATTGAGTTTTCCCCCCTAGGTTATACTATCTCCCAATAGGAATCTGATAATCATAAGTGAATAACGGAGTAGAAATTCCAAAGGTAGTAGAGCCACTGGGTCTAAATCCTCCTATAAAAGGTGGATTAGACCCTCCAGAGAGGAACTAGGATGGTGTTGGAATAGAACCAGAAGCAACATTATACCCAGGAGGAGTAAAGACTCCAGAAGCTCCGGATGGAACTTGGGTGGGAATGGGGATAGAAGCATTCAAGGAATTATACCCAAGAGAGAGTGATGGGATTTGTCTAGATGAACATGGTGTACCAATAGGAGGTTGGCTAGCCACTGTGTTCCAGGTGGGGGTAATCGTAGTGTTCGGGACCATTGTGGAATGGGCCTGCTGAAGAGGGATAGTTGAGCTAGGGCCAGCCTCTGAACCATCGAAGAAATAACAAGTTGTACTTTTAAAATGATCTAAAGGTATTGTAAATGTAGTAGATGTTTCGGGTGGTTCAGAAATGACAGGTATCTCAGCATCTGCCTCTGAGTCGAGAGGGTTCCATCTAGAAGTAGGAGTTTGAGATATGTCAGTGGTCCAAAAAGGATCCTCGTTTCCAAGGCCAACAAGGATTTCAGTTGGTATTCCATAAGTGTCAACAAAAAGTTCCCCGGACGAGTTTAGTCGAAGAATACATCTCTCGTATCCAGGAGGTAAGAGGAAAGCGTCCAAAGAATCGGAAACGATTCGAAAACTTTCTGAAGAGTCAATTCTCTCCGCTTGTGAAGGTATGTGATCCTGGATCTCACTCTATTGAGGAGAGTCCTCTGGTGGATTAGGGAGAAAGGGTTGAGAAACATCTGGATCTTCTGGAGGTAGTCCTTGCATCCTATGTGAACGACGTGGAGGGCCAATGTTGGTCGAACCAAAAATTTTATGGAATAAATCTATGGACAACTATGTAAACAAACAACACTCGCTAGTAGAATCTAGGAATCAAAACCAAGCAAACAAAACCTTCTTGTTCCAAAGTCACTAGTTGGTGATTAAATCCAACATCGTGAAGTCAAGACAAGAAGGGGTTGGGCTAGGGTGGAAAAGTTACGTTGACGACCTTCTTAACGGACTTACACCCTGGTGCATGCTCCCACACATAATCGTGGGTATACCCTCCAAGGATCCCGAGTGAGTCTGGACAACATCGATTCTAGGTACCATGAAGACTTGCCCCTCCACAGTCACCTTGTGTAAGACCCTAAGAAGATAGGAAACTAAGGCTACCAAAAACAACAATGATGCCTGGGGAGACAGTTGACAGTCTGATCCATGCCAAAGGGCAGGGTATCTAGCTCGAAATCAACTTGAAAGGATTCCACTCATTATTGTGGGTATACCTTTAAGCGACCCCCATAATACGTGCAATCCCTACACCGAGACCAACAAAGCAGGGTGAGTAACTCTACTAATCATAATGCGACCTCATGTTTGACCCTTGTGTGAGAAGGGCTTCCCAGGACAAAATGTTGCAAATGGAATTTTGCAATCCCTATCACAAGATGATATTGTGTGTTTTGTGCTTTGGAGAGTGTGTCTCACTGCCTATTCCAAAGTTGTATCCTAGCTAATGTTTGTGTAAAAGATCCCTAGAAAAAATTACTAGCTAAATTTTAGATTTTCGCAATATTTTTAATGGTTGTCGTTACTCAAGAGGGAGACGGGAATGAAACCGATGTTGTGTAAGACTTTGACCCAACAATATGCAAATAGAAATGAATGATTCAAATTTTCGTTCAATGAATTCTATCTACAGCAGGGAGAAGGTGTTTCCGGAATAATGTAAACTACGAAATATACTTCCTTTTTCTTTAAATGAACACAATTTCAAACAACCAATAAACAATGAAGTTCTTCAATGTTCTCTTCTCTTAAATGCAATAAATTTTCTTATATATGTTTATTCAAACGAATGGATAACTTCAATTTTTTCCTTTATAAGACCAGACCAAGGGGATGGCAGAGAAAAGACAAGAAATCCAAGAAAATCTATACCTTCAACAAGCACCCAAATTGAACTTTCAATGAAGACAAAAGATAAAAAATGACAAGAAAGTATTTCCTCAAATGCAAATGAAGAGACAACTTCTCAATCATCAAGCAATCTAGAATACGTAATCAATCCAAAATTTCAAATCCAATCCAAGATTTTTAATCGAACAAGCACTCGGATACAAGCTCAGAGATTATGCCCTTGTTGTTAAAAAACAAAAATGAAAACCGGAAAATGACTAAGAGAGGTGTTCGATCTCCGAAAACCAATCAATTTCAAGTCCAATGTTCAAAAAAAGTCACATGTTGGCATTAAAAATCCTTTCCAGTTGGTTAAAGCAAAAACTGGGCATCAACAGAGGCTAAGACCCAACTCAAAAAATTTCATAGACACCGTCGTAGGCTGATAGCATATCACAGTGTGGAAATCAAGAGTTTCTGTAGGCCAGAAATGGATAGGGTGCATAAATCTCACACTGAAGCAAACAACCAGGATGTGGAAATTGGAGGTTTTCGCAAGCTACGTATAAGGTATAGTGCGTAGGTGTTTGTAAAACAAGAAATTCTGAGAAAAGGGCAAAGGATCTAAGTGGATTTTTAAATCCAGAGAGTCTGAATGGATCTCCCACAGACTCAGAGATTGATTTCAAATGAAAAGAATAGGTACAGAGAAAATGGACAACAAAAAACCACAATCAATTCATATCCCCAGTGGAGTCGTCAATTTTGTTATTGGATAAATCAGTGAATGCGGACATAAACTAATCTCCCTAGATCCACCTAGATCTAGAACAAAACCAGACAGGACATGATGCTTTCCCTAGGTTGCTACCATTGAATTTATCACCAAAGAAGGAGTGTATGACATACCTTTGTATATCGCTTCCCTATATCTTTGTTGTCCCTGCTTCGCTTTGGTGCTCTTATGAGATCAGATCTGCAATGAAACAAACCAACCAAAGTGAAAGCAGCAATTATAGATTCAATGGAAACCTAAACATGTGATCAAGGAGTCATGTAATAAAACACTAATGATTTTATGGTAAAGAAACATGTCGTTGTATCATATTAAATAGAAGTGGAAGATACAACCAAAGTGCCTTGATGTCGCAAGTTCCCTTTCAGTGGTCCTTTGTTCCAACACACACATACACTTGCTCCAAATTTGCATGAAGATAATCCACAAAGCTTGATGGACAAATGGAGGCCTCAAGCATCAATTGTATCAGGATTCTTCACACAGTCTTCAGCCTATTCTTTGCTCAATCTTGCTTGACCTTGCTTAACCATTTCCATGGGAAATCCATTATTATGTAGTAGATTATGAAGTGGTTACTAGAATGAGGATGATCCCACCAAATCAAAAAAGCCAGTAAGATCACAACCATACGGATGCCACCTCACATTCTAGAAGATTCTCCTTCTAGAAACTTCATGAAACTTCTTCCTTTTCTTAGCTTCAAGCGTTGTCGCACCCTGCCTATATAGCAGCATGCGGAAATCCCACAGGCCAGGCATAGAGCAGCCTGCGGAAATCCTCAATTTCCACACTGTGTACCACTGTCAGCCTGTGGCGTCATTCTAAAAATGTGCCTTGTAGGGGAAGAACTCAACCATTTTCCTCATGTGAAAGATTCTTTTGGAAGCCTGAACACATGCCTATGGGGTCATCATCAGAGTGACCAAAATAATGTGTAACAAGGTGATAAAAAATTGAATAGAAAATAGAGGATGGATCATCCCATGTCAATGATGCTCAAACCATTACTTTGAATGGAGGCCTATAATTGAGCCTCTACTAAGAAGCAAAGGACTATACATGATTGCAATGGGAACTGAATCAAAACCTACCTCCACAGTTGAGAAAACAAAGTACTTCAACATGATGGATGAAGCATATGGGTTGTTATGCTTGTCAATATCTTTGGATCTACTTTTCCACGTAGAATCTACTTCCACACCAAATGAATTTTGGACCACATTGAAGGGTGTATTCGGGAAACAGGATAAACTATGAGGACACATGTTGGAGAATTAGCTCATCTCAATGAGCCCAAGTAGTTTTGAAACCACACAAGACTTCTTCACCGAGCATAAGTTTGCATATTTGTGAGATCTCTTAGGAGTGAAAGACACAACTGCATAGCTAGGATTCTCTTTTGAGGAGGGGGTTTCTTCCCACTGGATTTTCCCACTTTACCTCATTTATTGTTTCCATATATTTTTTGTACATGGGTACCTAACATGGCTTCAAATTGTCTGGACCCATCTATTGTACACACCTCGGTTATGCTTCAAGGAGAGTGTTGGTGTACATGCACATTTTCATATTTTTCTATTGTTAAGGGGGATTTCTATTTTGAGCATGTCTATTTTTAGTAGGTGGAAGTGACATGGCAATGAATAGGAACTGACAAGGATCAAAACGCACTTCACCTTGAATATTCTTTCTTCCATGGGAATATTCCCCTCCTAGACAAGTGCACACTTCCACTAGAGTTTCACTTAGTGTCTATTCTATTTTTAGTCACTTCAGTTTTGGACTTTAGTTCAACATGCATGAGTTTTAACTTGTGCATGTTTAACTCTATTATTAGCTACTAACTTCACTTACTTCTAGTCTTATTTTTGGAATTGCTAATTCCAAAAATAGCCCACTTCATTTTTGGCTAGTTAGCTACACTTACTGCTAGTTTAACTTTGGAGTCACATGTGCATGCACAAGGAAGCCCTAATATAGTGTGCACTTCTTATCTCATGGAGAGTTCTATATATATGCATCACTCTCTCATTGTAAAAAAAGATAATTCATATGAATTTAATAGTTCATTCTCTCTTCTTTCTTTTTGGTCTCATGCTTGCAAGTGTTCCTTCTTCTTAGCAACTAGATTATTGTTCTTAGCAATTTAGTTTCTTCTTTGCAACTAGATTCTCATGTGAGAATTTTTGCATGAGACACTCATCTTCGGTATGGTTTAGAGAAGAGAATTCAATGGCAAGTTTTGAAAAAGAAATCCAAGGATAAAATTGTTCAAGACCTAGAATTTCAATGGATGACCCGGAAAATTCCCCCTATCTTGAATCAAAACTCTTCGTCTCAACCCTCATCTTCTCTTGGCTTATCAACTAAATCCATGACTCCCATGATGGCCTTATCTTAAGGTAGCTCAAAATCTAGGATGTCAAGCAAACTTGGAGAGTTAACATCCCAGGTGGGTGAAGTGTGTTAATCATATTCCATATTGAGATAGAGTTTCTAACCAATGTTAGATGGCGTTGACTAGATATCTGAGGAGGTAATATCAATCACAGTGAGTAACATTTGGGCACCATAAAACTCTACTTCCGAAGGATTTGGTACCACCCAAGGAATAGGAAATTTGAGGGATCCACTAGTAATGGAAGAGATCATGCATATAGGAACCTCATTTTGAGAAGGAGGTAGTGGGTAAAGGGTAAATGTACCCATCAATGAAGGATCCTTAAACATCCAATTTTCAACACTCGGATATGCACTCACAGAATCACCAAAAAATGAAAATTGGTGTCGATGTTGGTCCCAAGGTCGAGCGTGCAGTATGCAAATTGATTGATAGTCATCATTCTCCCATGATGAGGAAATCAAATAAATCTAAATATCGACGAGATTACAACTGTCGTTGTGTAGAACCAACTATGCCCAAGTAGAATATTATATTCTAGAGGAGCATCAACCACCTTGAATTCTACCAAAATGGTCTTACCACCTAAATCTATGGGCTATGTGATAAGGATGTCATGAGGCTAAAACATATGTCCATCAAATGCCTTAAGCATGGTGTTAGACAAAATGAGCTTTGGAGATCCAATAGCTTTCCAACATGATATGGACATTATGCAAGTGGAGGATCCTTCATCAACAAAAGTTCAGAAGATATGTTTCCCACATATAACCACTTGAATATAAAAAGTGATCTAGTGGGAGAGCCTATGTTGACTCTGGTCCATGTCAAATATAATCATGTTTGAATTTGAGGGGTCAACCCCACCTATAGTTGACAACAATTCCTTGCACTTTGTGGGACAACTTTGTAGAACTTTGAGGGTAGACATAGAATATGGTGCATGGGCCAAATCCTGCATAATATTATAATTATGGGTAGTCTGTGCGTTTTAATTATGCGTCGATATACAAAGAACATCCTTTGGTGGGAGAAGAATTGTATCAAGTGGTGGATTCTTTATCTGGAGAGGTCAATTAGGCTAGGAAGAGGGAGATGTATCCTTATTCGAAGGACCATTCTCGGGATTCTCATAATTACAAGCTCGTGTTTGTAAAATCATTGTCTAGTCACACATGAACACATTAGCACTTGAAGATGAACCCCCTTGCATAGGGGTACCTACCATGCCCCCTTTCATAGGGGAATGATTTGATGCAACCATTTGTTGTTGTTGTATATGGAATGAATTAGTCAACACAATAGGATGCTAGGAAGATTTTTGCTAAGAAAAATAGCAATGAATCTCATCCATTCTTGGGTAGTGATGAGTAAGATCTCTTTAGTTCCTCCACTATCATTTTTTTGGGCTTAAGAAGTCCCTTGTTCATTATTAGAATCTTTATTTTTGTTCTTCTTATTCCCTATAGGTTGTTAAGGATTCTTCAATTTCATGGTCTACACCAAATTCACATCGGAGGATTGAGTGGGATCCATAACAGTTTGAGTGATGGACACAACAACTAGTGGGTTTGATGAGACACTCAATTGGCCCAACTTCTTAGTCAACTGACGCAAAGATACACTAGAAATGGAACCAACCATGCCATCAACATGTGGTGTGAGGGTTGGCTTGTGAGGATCATTCAATAGCCTCATAGCATGGGGAATGATATCGTACAAGGTTCCAAACTGAGGGTAGATTAGATCTAAATGTTGGGAGTATAGCCTGCTCCTTGGTCATTTCCCTTGCCATAGCAACATCCTTGGCTATGGTAGGTAACAAAGACTTGGTAAACCAATTCGTAAGGAGTTAGTCGAGAATATTGGCCTTTATAATCCTATGTTGTTTTCCCCACTCATGGATATGATCAGAAATATGGGTGGTGGTGTTTTGATGTAAGGATTTCAAGAGCTCTATCCATGTCTCATACCTGAATGGAAACTCAAAGTATGTTAAGAATGCCATGTAAAAGGAAGTAAAGTTACTATAGGAAGTACCCTTTAAATCAATGTACCATTTTGCGGCACTTATGGTCAAGGTTCTTTGTAAAAGACACAATCAAATACTATCACCCATTAATGAGTTCGATGAGCACCAAAGATGATATTCCATGATGTGCGTCAATGGTTCTTCTCCAGTTTTTCTATCGAATTTTAGTATATTGGATGGTATTTTTATGGGAATGGTCGGCCATGAAGGGTTATGCAAGATGGGGTCATTCATCAATCATGGAAAATCTAGAAAATCTAGTGTCACCAATAAAGGCAACTGCGCATTGACAAATAGATTCTAGTAGAAAGACATAGTCACTTATGAACCAGATTGTAACACCCCAAGGACGAGCCCCTGCTAAATTGTAACTATGTTTATAGGCTGGTGAGACAAGTGTTTATAAGCTAGAAGACCTATATGTTATTAGGCCGGAGAGCCTAGATGCTTAAGGCAAGTGAGCCTATTTTTGTATATGTAAACACTCATATCAGTAATAAAATTACATGGCTACGTGTAGGCCAACCACGAAGAAAGAGTTGTGGGGACCTAAGCTACACTAGGTAGGGTAAGGGAAGGGGATAAGTGTCTAGGAATAGGGGCTAAGATAGAGGGATTACCTCTAAGGGAATAATATTATATTATTATTTCCAAAAGGCTAAGGCTGACATAATCTGTGTTGTCCTAAGTTCCTGGGGGAAAGGGAACGAGTGTTAAGTGGGGCTCATGCAGCTTCAGGAAGACATGTGTCAACCTGGGTGCATGCATTTTATAGATGGGAAAGATAGCTCGTTGGGGTTCCCCCTCTCCATTCTCACGATCATCGCCATTCTTAGAAGTCTTCCATACTCCCCACGAATTCACTCATTGAGTCATTTCCTTCATCGTCGACCCTTGCATCCTTCATGTACCCTTGAAACCTACATGCACTTTGAGCTACCCCGTACTTTTCCTGTGAAGCACAATGCACCTATACTTTACCTAAGCTCGTACCATGCCTTAACAGTATTTTGTTACGGCCAACGCAGTTCCTTGACTGAGTGTGGCTTGCTACCATCATTTGATCTATACCGAGCTTTGTTGTTATCATTACCTTACTTGAATTGACTTAGTAGTTGGACTAAAGAAGCATGTTGTCATGCCTATGGGTTTGAAGAGGCAGGTTGTCATGCCTGTGGACTGAAGAAGCAGGTTTTCAAGCCTGTAAGCAACTCTCTCCAGGTGAGAGAGGTTGTTGGGGAAGCTATTTTTCCCAAAGGGAGCCCGACAACAACTATAGTGCTCTGAGAATTCATGCCCGGCCTGTTGCTGAAGCCCTGGAAGGGGGGCAGCCGAAGGACTATTGAGAAGATAAGGGACACACTTCCTGGGGTGGGACAGACATGTGGCAAATGAGAGGTTGTAGGTTGTTAGTGTGAGCTAGCTCCTGGGAGAAAATCCTCCCGATTGATCTATGTGACTTTCTTGTTGTCCTTACTAAGCCTAGGAATCCCTTTCCTAGTGGAGTTTAGTCCCAGCTCAGGGGTGACCCATTACTGAGCGTGACGAGTAGCGTGGTCTAAGGCTGGGAGATTTGTGGGAGGTTTGAACGCAGTTGGTGGTCATCTATTAAAATATAAGTACCAAATATTTGTTCTATGTATGATGTGTATCTTGAAATCAAGTTATAATGTTGTTAGAATTGTCTGTGTATAATGCCTGTATGTTTTAATGTTATTTTGCATGAATAGTGGCATGAACAGAATGTTATAGTTGTTAATTTGCATTAGATAGATATGTATAAATATATATGGTATCATAGCATTATTTGGAGTAGCATAGCCTGACTTGGGTGGTCGGGGGTAATAAAAAATGGTATCAGAGCATAAAAGAAAAGATACAATCGATGTTGTAGTGTTCCTCGGTGGAGGTTGGTAGTTGGGGATGTTACAAAATGGAATCAAAGCCATCATTTCAACACTGATCCTGGATGGGCCATGTTAGTGGAAGTTGAAGAAAAAAATTTGGAAAAGAATTGTTGTCGAAATGGAAAAAATTCAAGTTCATAGCCCATGGTTTCAACACTGAACCTGGATGGGCCACAAATGAGGAATTCAGAGTAAAAAGTCTAGAAAATTTTGATGTGCAGAGTGCTAGAAGGGCGTCGAGAGAACACTTGGACTGTGTTCAGAAGAACAGGAGGAATAACAGTTTAATAAATGGCCATAGAGAAAGAAACCACAACATCTGTGGTGATTGGGTCATAGGATCTATTTGGGACAAGGAGGATCCTTCACAACTGTTAGATCTGGAGAAAAGTGCATGAAGTTTAACCTCCAAGCCATTTGGACTTCGTGAATTCGGTGAAAGTTATGGGTTATAAGAGAAAGAGGGGTCGAAGCCCGAAGTTTCGAAGTCCCGAAGAGAATCTACACCATAGATCACGGGGTGGGGGGAGTGTTCACCATTGGATTTAATCAAGGACAAATCAGCTTGATTCGAGAGTTCGGCATGTGGGAGAATTGGAGTGTGTTGATGCACAAACCACCAAAGCTCGAAGTCCCAAAGAAAAACAACAGAAGTGGTGTGGTAGACTGACATCACCAATAGTGATGTGGACCCTTCCTACACATGCCACATGCCATCACCTTGATGTTGATAGTTGTACTATGTGGACCCCGGAAGGTAAGGAAGTTTGGAAGTTCAAAGTTCGAGAGAATTGGGGTGTGCAAGTGTAAAAATCGCCAAGGTCTGAAGTTCTGAAGTGACATGGCTTGCTGACGTCACTTGAAATGGCGTGGACACATGGGATGTGTGACACTTGTCAATGAGTTAAGAACCTTTGGATGATTGAAATGCCAATTAGAATGTGACACATGTTACCCATCTGATAGGGCCACGTGTCCACTTTTAATATTTCACCATGTGGCCCTCCTCTCGAGCATGGATGGTGGAGCCCCTGATGGTCACATTGGATGCGTGGCACCATATTGTGAAGTCCAAAGACTTGACACTCTGAAAGAAATGGTTCATGATGGGATGGAAGGAAGAAATTTCTGAAGTTTCATAGTTCCGAAGTAACGTGATGTAATGACATCACCGGGGGTGATGTGGAAGTATTTGAAGATTTATGATTCGGGAGTTTTGGGATGTGCAAAGGTGAAATCCTCATAAGTCCTAGAGCCCCAAAGCTTTGAAGTTCTGGAGCCCCAAAGCCAGAGTCCCATAGCAATTATCAGTCATTGGATGCTGAGAATTCGTGGACCATTAGTCCACCCCACTTCGTGAACTTGCCAATTCGGCACTCCGAGAGATTTGTTGGGAAGTGCCTTGGGAACCACCGAAGATTGGAGTCCCTGAAGCTCGAATCCACCTTAGATACGAGCAAGGAATGTGGACCATAGATCCACCATTCTTCACGCGTTTGTCAGTTTGTTGTTCTGTGATGTTTGGGATGCGTGGAAAAAGGGAAACCTCCGAAGCTCCAAAGCCCGAAGTTTCAAGGCTCCAGATAAGCATCCAAAACATTAGCACTAGGTCACAACCATGGTCACATGCAAACCAAGGGCTGAAGAAAAGGGGCTAGTGCCTGAAAATTATTGCAGAACAGAGATGGGCTTAGAGATAGAAGACTAAGAGGTTATTGGTCGACCAAGGCCGCTGAAAATGGATCCATACATTATTGTTTTGCACCAGATTGGTTTATGTTATTGTAGAAAATTATTAAGTCTAATAGCCCGACGAAAATTCGGTTGACTGCACATTTTGTAGAATTAATAATTGTTAGAACCGAACTAAATTATCGCATAGTGTATAGAAATGGAGGCACATGATGCTTATAGTTCGAAGAATGAAGCTAGAGGAATGGATGTCCATGTGGGAGTTTAAGGAAGAAACTCCAATGGGCATGGAGAAGAAGAAGATAAAGATGTGGGCATGATGAAAATTATAAAAGGATTGCAAAAAGAGGTCCAAAATCATTGAGCAGATAACAAAAAGCTTATGATATCCAGGGATAAATAGGGAGACTTCAACATGAAGTTGATGCGGTGCATGGAAATAACATAAAATCAATTGGATAAGGAGAGTGGCTCAAGAAAATCCGGAAGTCAAAGGTCTCCTGATGAGAAAAGAAGAACAAGAAGTATTAGTATACATCATCGTCACTCCCCAAGGCATTCCAATAAGAGAGCACACAATATCCCAAGTCCATCCCCTATCAGGAAACATAAGAGGTATGGGGTGGATGAGCTATGAGGGGAAATGAACAAAATCAAACCTCCTACATTTGATAGTGAGCACAAGAAGGATGAATATGCAGAGACATGGTTGTTGGGAATGAGAAAGTATTTTCAATTGCATAATTATTCTTCTCATGCAGAAGGAAGAATTTCCATCTATAAACTCAAAGGAAAGGCATCCATGTGGTGGGATCAACTTTTGTAGGTACAACACATTAAAGAGAAAAATGTTACTTGGAGGAAATTCAAGAAGTATTTCGAAAACATATACTTGACTAAGAGATACCATGACAAGAAAATGAAAGAGTTCTTTGAACTCAAGCTTGGGAGCATGACAATAGATGAATATGAAAGAAGGTTTTTAGAATTGCTGAAGTATGTCTCTTTCATCAAGGATGAGATAGTCAAGATTCAAAGGTATTTGAGTGGTTTTCCATCATTCATCAGTGACAAAATACAATATAATGATCCCAAAACATTGGAGGAGACCATAAGGTGAGAAAAGGCCAAGGAAACCACCTATTCAATGTTGGGGTTGTAAAGGACATCATATGTTTAGAGATTTTCGTCACAGAAATGACAAAGTGAGAGTTGTTCACAATGTACAACAATCTGAAATAGTGGAGGACATGGGAATAAGTGTACCAAGAATCTATGCAACCCTGGACAACAAGCAAGTAGAGTATCAGTCACATAAGATTGAAGTGGAAGGTATGATCCACTATTGAACCATTACTATTTTAATTGATTCAGGAGCTATTCATAGTTATATAGATCCTAAGATGGTGGAAAGTTTTCATTTGCCAAGAAACAAGCATGGAAAATCTTGGTTGGTGCAGCTGGCTACCGGAGCCAAAAGAAAAGTTAATGAGATGGTTAAGTCATGTCTTATGCACATGAATGGACTGAGCACAAGGGAAGATTTGAACATATTTCCTTTAGGTTCCTATGACTGTCTAATTGGGATGGATTGGTTGGAACAACATCATGCTATCATAGACTATCATAAAAAGGAATTTACTTGATTGGATGAGGAAGGGAACCTAAGGAAAGTGCAGGGAATTCCTAGGGCAGCGACTATCAGAGAAATTTTAGCAATGCAATTGAAAAAGTGTTACAAGAAGAGTTGTCAAATATTTGCAGCCCATATGGAGGAAGCATCTCAAGATAAGGTTCCAAATATGGAGGACCATGTAGTCCTGGAATATTTTGAAGATGTGTTCAAGGAGATACCAGGACTTCCCCCAAAGAGAGATATCGATTTCTCTATAAATTTAATTCCTGGAGCAGCTCCAGTATCAAAAACTCCTTACATAATAAGTACACCATAACTGAAGGAGTTGCAAATGCAGCTTGAAGAACTTTTGAATAAGGGGTATATATGCCCAAGTGTGTCACCTTGGGGCGCCCTATTCTTGTTCATGAAAAATAAATATGGGGCATTGAGATTGTGCATCGATTTCAAACAACTAAACAAGGTAAATTTAAAGAACAAGTATCCTCTGCCAAGGATTGATGATCTCTTCGATCAGTTGAAGGATGCAAGGATATTTTCAAAGATATATCTCCGGTCAGGATACCATCAGGTAAGGATTAAAGAGGAAGATATCAGCAAGACCGCCTTTAGGACAAGGTATGGTCATTATGAGTTCACAGTGGTGTCATTTGGGTTATCAAATGCACTAGTTGTTTTCATGTGCCTAATGAATGGTGTTTTCCGAGAATATTTGGACAAGTTTGTCATTATCTTTTTGGATGACATCCTTGTATATTACAAGTCGGAAGAAGAGCATGAGCATCATTTGAGGATGGTGTTGCAAGTGCTAAGAGAGCATCAGTTGTATGCCAATTTGAGCAAGTTCTCATTTTATCAAAACATAATTCAGTATTTGGGACATATCATATCTGAATATGGGATAGCAGTGGATCCTGAGAATATAGAAGCCATTAGAGGGTGGACAACACCTAAGAATATACCATAAGTCAGATCCTGCATGGGTCTAGCTAGCTACTACAGAAGGTTCATTGTAGGGTTTTTGAGAATAGTTCATCCCATCACTTCCTTGCAAAGGAAGGGGAAGAAGTTTCAATGGACAATATAATGTGAAATGAGCTTCCAACAATTGAAGCAGTTGTTAACCAGTGCTGTAATTCTACGGATTGTTGATCCGAATGAAGATTTTGTGGTTTGCACAAATCTGCGCAAAGAAGGACTTTGAGGAGTCCTTAGTCAAAACGAATTTGTAATATGTTTCAAGTCCAAAAAATTGAAGGAGCGGGAAAGGCTCTATGCCACTCATGATTTGGAGTTGGCAGCCATAGTGCACGATTTAAAGAAGTGGTTGCACTACCTCATGGGAAATAGGTTTGAGCTGAGGACATATCATAATGGTCTGAAGTATCTGTTTGATCAGCCTACTTTGAATGCTAGGCAAAGCAGATGGTTGGAATACCTCTGTGAGTATGACTTTGATATAAATCATATCAAGGGGAAAGAGAACAAAGTGGTCGATGCACTCACTAGAAGAATGCATGAGTTGCATGCTACATCCTTTAGCATGTACCAATCATATTTAAAAGACAAATTTGTGGAGGCTGCAAAATCAGATTTGCAGTACATGGAATTGGTAACAAAATTACAAGGTAAAATGCAGCAGAAAGTTGAGGATTTTGAATTGGGAATTGATGGAATTATCTTGTATAGAAACAAAGTTTATGTACCCAATTCTCCTAAATTGAGGAGTGCAATTTTAAAATAAATGCACAATGTACCTTATGCAGGACACCCAGGATATCAGAAAATAGTTTCGACAGTCAAGAGCCAATATTATTGGTCAGACATGAAGAGGGAGATTGTTGATTTTATTGTCAAATGCTTGGAGTGTCAAAAGGTAAAGGTTAAACATAGACACCCAACTGGTTTTCTACAGCCATTACCTATTCCTGAGTGGAAATGGGAAGTTGTAACAATGGATTTCATCACAAGATTGCCCAGAAAAAGAAAGCAGCATGATGCAATCATGGTGGTAGTGGAAAAGCTTACTAAAGCTGCCCATTTTATCCCATTGAAGACTACTCACAAGGAAATCAATGTTGTTGATATTTATATGAGGGAAGTAGCATGCTTGCATGGCATACCCAAGACAATTGTGTATGACAAAGACCCAAAGTTTACCTCAAAGTTTTGGAAGGGGTTATTCAAAGGGTTCAGAACAAATTTGAACTTCAGCACATCATATCATCCTGAGTCAGACGAGAAAACAGAAAGGGTGAACCAAGTGATAGAGGATATGCTAAGGATGTATGTGATGGAAAAACCATCTAAATGGGAAGATTATCTACACTTGGTAGAATTTTCCTACAACAATGGGTAGCGAGCATCACTGAAGATGAGCCCATTTGAAGCACTTTATGGCAGAAAGTGCAACACCCCAGAAAGATGGGACAACCCAGCTAATAGGGTAGTGGTTGGGCCAGAGTTGCTCAAGGAAATGGAAGAGAAAATGTTGAAGATTAAACATAATTTGAAGGTTGTTCAAGATAGGAAGAAAAGACATGATGATAAGAATAGAACTCACAAGGAATTTTAAAGTAGGGGATCATGTATTCTTGAAAGTGAAGACCAACAAAAGTTCCCTAAAGCTGGTAAACTATTCCAAGTTGGTAGCCAAATATTGTGGGTCGTTTGAAATCGTAGAGGGGATTGGTCCAGTAGCTTATATGCTTGCATTGTCTGCATCTATGCCTATACATAATGTATTTCATATCTCATTGCTTAAGAAATATATACTTGATGCTAATCATGTTATTATTGGAATGTGATTCAAGTGGAGCAAGAAAGCACTTTTCAGGTGCATTCAGTGCGCATACTGGACCAGAAAAGCAAGAAGCTCTAGAATGGAGCCATAGGGATTGTAAAATTACAGTGGACCTGGTACGGTCCCGAGGATTCAACATGGGAGAATGAATATGTTATGTGGGCAGAGTACCCACACATTTTTGAAGATTTTGGAAATCTTGTTGTTGTGTAAATAAGTTGCACTGAGGACAGTGCAAAAATAAGGGGAGGGGAGTGTAACACCCCAAGGTCGATCCCCTGCTGAATTGTAATTATGTTTATAGGATGGTGAGCCAAGTGTTTATAAGCTGGAATACCTATATGTTATTAGGTCGTAGAGCCTAGATGCTTAAGGCCAGTGAGCCTATTTTTGTATATGTAAACAGTGATATTATTAATAAAATTACATCGTTGTTTGTAGACCAACCACAAAGAAAGAGTTATGGGGGACTATGCTCCACTAGGTAGGGTAAGGGAAGGGGCTAAGTGTCTGGGAATAAGGGTTAATATAGAGGGATTGCCTCTAAGGGAATAATATGGTATTATTATTTCCAAAAGACTCAGGCTAACATAATCTGTGTTGTCCTAAGTTCATAGGGGAAAGGGAATGAGTTTTAAGTGGAGATCATGCAACTTCAGGAAGACATGTGTCAACATGGGCGCATGTAGTTTATATCTGGGAAAACCAGCTCGTTGAGATTCCCCCTCGCCATTCTCGCGATTGTCTTCATTCTCGGAAGTCTGTCATACTCCCCACATATTCACACATTGAGCCAATTCCTTCATCGTCGACCCTGTTGAGTCTCAGTTTTGACACTTCTAATGCCCTATATTACCCTCTATCTAAGCCTATTTTATCTATGACATGTGTATATGATTGATTGTTTCCTCCATAAATACACTCGATGACCTTCTTCACATGCATAAGAGGTAATTTATTATTAAAGCATGATTTATTTAGTTTTATTGAGTTAGTTTGATTAAATGCTTGATTATGTATGATCCTAATCACTTTGAATATTAAGCAGCATGATCCGATACCCAGTCTATTCCGGTACCAAGGCTCCACATATTCCGGTACCAGCCTGTGTTAATCCGGTACTAGACATAATTCGGAATTTTTGAATGTTTCTAGAAGAAAATCGGGCTCATGGGTTTTGTCCAGAGAGATGTTTTCATGTGGAATTGTGATTCATAATTCACCCAGACCGTACGTGTGGACCTCCATCTTAGGGGGAATGATTCTGCCAAAATTAACAAAAAAACTCAAACTGCCAACTTGTGCCTCGATTTACGTGCATATGGTATCAAATCTAGAAATTATAATACATGGGTTTTGTCTAGAATATGAAAAATTGAGTAACACATGGAATTTTTTTCAAAATTAGAATTGGTTTGGGAGATATGGGTGGGGGACTAACTTGAATATGCCCAAATTGTTAAAAAACACAGATTTTTGAGATTTATCTTAAAATTGTAAAAATTGTTTTCTTAGCTTGGGGATTCAGTTTCATCCATTCCTCCATGGATTTTATGTATAAATAAGACCTCATAGGTCTGATTAGGAAAGTATTATGCTATAAGATTGGTTCTTGAAGAAAGAGGAATTGTTATGTTGTAGGGTTGATTCTTGAAGACTGTGGATTGTACCTCTGTTTTTTGAAGTAATGATATAATTATAGTTCATGGATTCTATGTGTGTATTCAAATGCTCTCTTCTATAAGTTCCTCTTAAGGGCTTCCTTGTTGGTACGGCAAGGGCCCACCGGCCCAATCAAGGTAAGCCTCTTTGTATCTAGTTGTAAATATAATTATAGTTTTATGTGTGTGTGAACAGAGTAATTTTATGTTTGATTACAGCATCTAATTCCACCCCTGTCATGTTTCAACGATACCTTGAATAGAAGGTCACATGGATGTGTGGTAATTTTGAGTAAGTGAGAGTTGTGTGTGTAATGTGAGATCTAAGAGTGTAATGATTTGACATCTTTGTGTGAGTATGTGAGAACAATCATTCGATTTAAGTGCATGCATTTGGTAGATTAAATGATTTAGTGTTTGTTTTTATTTTGCAAACCTAGGGACGAGTTGGATCTCCATATTTCACCCTACATGAACCGATAATGGAGTATCTCGATATACCTAGAATTTCTTCCAAGAGTGATTGGTGTTTTCCTTTGAGCATATGCAAAGTGTTGGTTGTTTTAATTGATAAAGAGAACAAGTTCTGAGTTCATCCCTTAATTTCATGAGCCTCTAATGAATAGACTTGTTATCTAAGCAAGAGCCTTTTCAATTGATTGTTTTCTTGAGAGTTTACTATGAGCTTTATCTTCTGTTATCATTGAAGTGTGCCCAGATTTGTTTGCTAGTTTTTGTTAAGAGTAATAGCTACAGATAACTAAGTCAAAGTCCATCTTTCCATTTCATGAGCTTGTAAATGGACAAGTTATTATCTAAGCAAGATCTTTTGGATGTGTGATTGTTAAGATTTTGTTTGCAAGTTTTGCTTTCTGAATTTTGAAATGAGTGGAGAATGTTATTTGAAAAGTGTGAAAAAGAGTGTTATGTCATTAATTGTTTCTTGATTGATCTATACTCATCAGACATAGGAACCTATCTGTTATCGGCACATATAGTGAATCAACTCTATTGATTACGAATCTCGGTTGATAATTTATGTTTGGTAATATATTATGCAAATAATTGCACCAACAGACCCCTACATCATTCATGTACCCATGGAACCTACAGGAACTTTGAGCTACCCCATACTTTTTCTATGAAGCACAATGCACAGGTACTTTACCTGAGCTCGTACTGTGCCTTAACAGTTTTTTGTTGCGTCCAACGCAGTTCCTTGACTGATCATGGCTTGTTTCCATCATTTGATCTATACCGATCTTTGATGTTGTCATTACCTTACTTGAATTGACTTAGGAGCTGGACTGAAGAAGCAGGTTGTCAGGCATGTGGCTTTGAAGAGGCGGGTTATCAAGCCTGTGGACTGAAGAAGCAGGTTTTCAGGCATGTGGCTTTGAAGAGGCGGGTTATCAAGCCCGTGGACTGAAGAAGCAGGTTGTCAGGCATGTGGCTTTGAAGAGGCGGGTTATCAAGCCCGTGGACTGAAGAAGCAGGTTGTCAGGCCTGTAAGAAACTCTCTCCAGGTGAGAGAGGTTGTTGGGAAAGCGATTTTTCTCAGAAGGAGCCCAACAACAAATATTGTGCTCTGAGAATTCACGTCTGACCTGTTGTTGAAGCCCTAGAAGGGAAGTGGGGTAGCCAAAGGAATGTTGAGCAGAGAAGGGGCACACTTCCTGGGGTGGGATAGGCATGTGGGGAATGAGAGGTTGTAGGATGTTAGTGTGAGATAGCTCTTGGGATAAAATCCTTCTGATTGATCTGTGTGACTTTCATGTTGTCCTTGCCAAGCCTAGGAATCCCTTGCCTAGTGGAGTTTAGTCCCAGCTCGGGGGTGACCCACTGCTGAGCATGATGAGCAGCATGGTCTAAGGCTGGGAGGTTCGTGGGAGGTCTTCATGCAGTTGGTGGTCATCTATTAAAATATAAGTACCAAATATATATTATGTGTATGATGTGTATCTTGAAATCAAGTTATAATGTTGTTAGAAGTGTCTATGTATAATGTCTGTATGTTTTAATGTTATTCTGCATGAATAGTGGCATGAACAAAATTTTATAGTTGTTAATTTGCATTAGATAGATATGTATATAAACATATATGGTATCAAATATTTATTTGGAGTAACATAGCCTAGCCTAGGTGGTCGGGGGTGCTACAAAATGGTATCAGAGAAAAAAAGAAAAGATACAGTCGATATTGTAGCATTCCCCGACGAAGGTTGGTGATCGGGGATGTTACACAGATGGACCCTAAGGTCCCCTCATATTGTAGTTTCAATGGCATCAGGATTCCCAAAAGAATTATTTCTCCCAGATGGATTTCCCCTAGGGCCAAAAGCACTCCCAAAAGCATTGCTTTCTCCAAGAACATGAATACCCCTAGGAGGATTGCCCCTAATGACATAGGTACTACCAAAAGGATTACTACCATCGGGGACACAGGTACTCCCAAAAGGATTACTAACCCATGGATTGTGTGTGCTTCCAAAAGTATGGCTACCCCAAGGGGCATTTGACCCCCCCAAAACATTACTACCCCCAAGATTACTAGGTGTCACCCCAGACCCACTATGGACATTCCAACCAAAAGTAAAAACATTACTACCCCCAAGATTACTAGGTGTCACCCCAGACCCACTATGGACATTCCAACCAAAATACAAATGTTTGGTACTACAGGGATGCTCTATGTGGGATGCTAGAAGTAAAATGGAATCCATCTCCAACATTAAAACTAAGGTTCCCCCCACCAAACACGAATCTTGATATGGGCATCAACATTGATGCAATGGGCATGTTTAGACTAGGTACATTCTAGGAAGGAAATGAAGTTACTGATGACATTCCCCAAATAGAGAAACTTGATGTACTAGGCATGGATTGAGTAGGACTTATGGCACTAATAGATGGTAAGGAGGACATCACTGAGACTCCTCTAGTAACACTCAATGATGAGCTCATGGGATTTGCGATACTCGATGAAGAATTCATGCCTGACATCGTGTGAGAATTACTAAATAATGAAAAAATTCACTAAACGGTCTATTACCTCAAGGAGTATGGGGTTGAAAGGACTAGTCAACTCCTGGTAAACTCCTCTCTTACTATGTTGGACCAATGTTGTTCATAGTGGACAACAACCTTCACCTAACTAGTTGTGGTTCTTCCTCCTTAGGAGAAAGGTTGCGTTGTCTATGTGATTAGTGAAGCATTTGGTTAGCCATGGTGAATAAATGCGTTTTAACAAAGGAAAAAAATCAACCTATGGATGAATAGACATGAAACTAAAGAGCACACCCCTAGCAAATCTAAGCTATCAACAAGCAAACCAATGGATAAAGGGGCCTTCTGAAAACCAACCCTTAGGGGATGTCAAGTCCCCAAGACCTAGCTAGAAAAGGTGTGAGAGATAGTTATAGTAACCCACATGTAACATTGCTTTCCAGACCAAGTACCCTCATGGAGACAAGTACCCCCCAAGGGAGATAAAACATGGATTTGTCGTCTACCTCAGGTACCACAAGCACTTCCCACTTGCAATCACCTATCTAGATGCCCTAGGAATGGCCACTAAGGATGTCATTTCACAATCAATGACTGCGAAGAACATTCATGGGCCAGGATCACATGTATTGGTAGGGAAACTAATCCTGAATCTCCAAGAAGTGATGCCACCCATATGGCCTTGCACTTTCAACACCCCCGTACACGTAGTAGTACAGAAACACCGAAACAAGTGGAGAGGGGATATCACCCCACTTTCTCTTGTGTGACCTCTATGTTAAAGGACATTTCCCGACAAGAACTATTTTCTACTAATGGATTTAGTTCACACTAGTGACTCCTAGTTTTGGTTTTAATGGCCTTGGAGAATTTACTCTACAACCCTACACCAAGGCCCTAAATCCTATTCTAATTTTGGTTTGCTACAAACACATAAAGTCTAGTGAATTTTACATTGGCATTTGTCTTTTAGGTTGTTCATTACTCAAAGTGGTATGAAATGAGACTTTAGTGATGTTTGAAAACACTTTCGAATCCAAAAGAAACAAAAGAATGAATGCAAAAAAATGCAAATCTCTCTTTCAATGAAATCTATCCAGAGGAAGGGAAAGGTCTTTTTCTCTTTGATCTTTGTATAAAAAATTAAGTAACCTCACGCACTCTCATTAACCATCAAAATGTGACCGAAAAAATCTCTTGTAATCCATCAAAACAAGCTTAACATACCAATGAAATCTTCCAAGAAGACACTCAAATGCTTTATCCCTATCATGCTTATGAAATGCACAATTTCTCTTAATCTAATAAAGGGAAAAAATGCAAATCATTCCAGGAAATAAAGAAAGTTTAGGGTTGTATGATATTGGTAGAGATATTGACAATAACACTCCAATGTATATACTTAAGGAAAACACCCAAAACTTGAAAAGAAACTTAGTAGTCACATGCAATATTTTCGATCTCAAGTATGAACCAAATGAAAATGGAATTACAACACACAACCATATCTAAAAAGACTTGTCAAAGGTGTTTCCTAGGTCATTGTTCACCAAGAAGCAAGCTCAAACAAGCACAAAGCATACAAATGAACTCAAAGAAGAAAAACCTCAAATTCACTTAAAACACACTAGAAGCAAATTAGAGGCCTATCCAGGGCTCAAATCAATGACTACAGATTATATGCAGACTCCCTAACCCAGTCAAATAATAGATCTAAAAAGAAAATGGAAAAAAATTCCCAAAAACACATCTACATGAAGTTGTTGCACCCTACTAGTGGTGCAACAGGTGACTAGACTGATGTAGTCACACATTGTCAATTATGTAGGGAACGAATGGATTCCCTGTCTGTCAAAGAGAGGGGGCGACTAGGTATAAAATTGAGGAAAATTCCCAGATGTGACCCAGATCTAACAGATCTAAGGGATCTAACCACCCAGACAATAAAAAGGAAGAAAAACAAGCTACAAAACACTTCCAAAAACATAAAAGAACAAGGATTTTCCAAATCTAAGGAAGAATCACTAGATCCTTCCCTAGTGGATTCGTTGATTCTATTATGGAGAAATTCCCCCTGCAGACAGGTGAGCACTCCCTCAAATATGCCCTTGATTTAAGACAAAATGTAGGATAGACAACAATATGATTTTACTCTAGATCTAGTGTATTTGATCCTAAGACATGCAATGAGAAGGAAGTGAGTATGACCCTTACCTTTTACTCAATGGTTGTCTTTTTACGATCTTGGTTGGTGTAGCTCTAGAAATATAGTTCTAGCTCCTAGCACCTAATTCCAACACACAAGAAGACAATAATACTAATCTCAAAGCCTTTCCAGAAAAGGGAATGTCAAACACTACTAGATCTAACCTGATCTAATCAAGGATGAACAAATCTACCATTGATATGCACATAAAACTAAACAAAAATGACAATGGAGGGGAAAACCATATAGATATATGTTTATAAATGGAGAACCATTACATCCATCATGTATATACCTTGAGTTCTCAATTCAAGGTTCCTCCTAGATCCTTTCTACAACTCCTCCTTAGCCCTTATAAAAGAGAGACAAACTCTAATATGAAGGCTACATGTAGAAGAGCCTCTATGATAATGAGTAGCATAAGTTTTCTATCAAATATTCCTCCCTTTCTCCCTTGGAATTTCTCCCATATATATATTGACGGAGGAGGCTAGGATATGTATCTACACCTTTAGAACTTAATGAACTATGAGTCCAATATGAGTTCACAAGCTCATCATGTGAGATAGAAAAGTCACCTAGCTTTGATTTCCTCAAAACTCATCAAATATAGAAGGATCTAGGGTCATCACACCCCATTATTGGTGCAACAAGCGACCAAAAAGTTATGGTTTCACCTTGATAGTGGTGTAAGTAGTTCCCGGTTGCACCTTGCTAAGCATGCAAGGAGCGATTGCCCTAAAAACATCAATATTCCAATGCAGAAAAAGTATGTCTAGGCATGAAAACATCAGTAGGTCCTCGCTAAGTCTCTAGGGTGGCAAATAGAACCATAGCAATGAGATACAATATGACCAAAATATTCCACTTCCTAAACCCCAAAATCACACTTGGAAGGATTTCTATATAGTTGTTGCTCTTGAAATAGTTTTAATACCATGTCAACATGTTGTACATGCTCTTCCCAAGATTTGTTGTAGATTAGTATATCATCAAAAAAAGCTAACACAAATTTTCTAAGGAAGGGTTTGAAAATAGAATTCATCAAGATTTGAAATGTGGAAGGTGCGTTAGTAAGGCCAAATGTTATCACCAAAAACTCATAATGACCTTCGTGTGTTCTAAGCTATTTTGGGGATGTCTTCTAGCCTCATTCTGATTTTATGATATGTAAAATAAAGATCCAACTTGGTAAAGAAAATTTATCCTTGCAATTCATATAATAATTCCTCAATGACCAGAATATGAAACTTATCTTTAATAGTCATTTTGTTGAGCTCTCCATAATTTTGGTACATATTCTCTGAACCCTCCTTTTTGTAAACCATCACCACTAGTGAAGAGAAAGCACTTTGGTTAGGTTGAATGATGCTAGCCTCTAACGTTTCTTGAACCATACACTAAATCTCACTCTTTTGTGTTTATGGGTACCCATAAGGCCTAATGTTAGGTGGTACACTTCCTAGTTGCAAATGAACAACATGGTCATGATCTTGAGTAGGTGGAAGACCCCTAGGAATCTCTATGAATACCTTGGAATGATTTTCAATCACTTTTTATAGATCCATGAGATTAAAGGGTCTAGATGTTTGAACATCTAGTGAGAAAATTTATGTAAGTACACCATGGTATCCCTTGTTTAGCAATTTTTTCACGTTGCTAAAGCCTGTCACTTTAAAGGGTTCCCTTGAATACCTTTGAGTTCAATTTCCTTGCCTTCAAAAGTTCTTGATAATTAAGAGCCATTGTTCCCAATGATTGTAACCATTGGACCCCTAATACAACATCAACACCACCCATTTGGATTGCAATAATTATACTATCCAGTAAGCACTCCCCCATAGTGAGATTAATATTATGACACTTCCCTCAACAATTTATGGTGCCACCATCTGCAATCATTACTTGAAACTATGGTGCTTGATATATAAACAAATTTTGAAGTTTGTCTAATTTGTAATTGTTGAAGTTATGAATACTACCAAAATCAATCAACATTGTTACCTTTTTCTTTTTCATATATCCTTATATCTTGATATTTTGAGGAGTGTTGATGCCAACCATTGCATTATAAGATATTGTTGTAGTATCTTCCAATTCCAGATCTTGTGATGGTTACAGTTCTTGATCTTCTTCCTCTTCACAATCTATGTATAATAATTTCTTCTTGCCACATTTATGCCCCTTACTATACTTGTTGTCACAATTGAAACATAGTTGATTTGCTTTCCTTTCATCCATTCACCGAGGTGTCGACCTTGTAGGTTGAGTGAGGTTAGGAGAGGGAACATGGTGCTCTCTATAGTTGTTATTTCCCACCCTTCTAGTATACATATTTTCACTTTCCACTTTCCTTTCCACATTGAAAACTTGCTCTGGGGATTTAGGTTCAAAGAGACACACCTCATGTTGAATGTTTTCCTTTAAAGTGCTCATAAAAATATCTAACAAATTATCCTCTGGAATGTTCTTTACATTGAGACTCATCTTTTGGAATTGTTGAATGTTCTATGTAATTGGACCTCATTTCCATATATTTATCAATTGACTAAAGAATGTGTTGCTCTTAATATCCCCATAATGTGCTACCAAGTCACCTGTAAAAATGGAACAAGAGATAATATAACCCTTTTTTCGTTCACAAAGTCATTGACACCAAACAAATTGATTAGGTTCTAAATATAAGGGTGCAAGAGTTACCTTTTGCAAAGTTGGAACTTGGTGTAGATCAAAGAATTGCTCCATTTGGAATATCCATGTTGTAATATCTTTACCAACAAATTTCATCCTATAAATCTTGGGAATTAAGTAGTTCCTTGGTGTTGAGTTGAACCCCCAATGATGTGAATTTTAGAATGATGAATAATCATGATTTTGGGACTCAACCTTTGTGTTCTCCACATTTTTTAAAATGTTCCCCATATGTGACTGGAGTTCAACAATTTTGTTCTCCCTATTTTCATGTTTTCCTTGCGTCGCAATATCACCTTTAGGGAACATCTCATCTAGGGTATGTAAGAGCATGGATTCCATGGAATTTTTTAATTATTATGTATTTTGATCCATTTCTATTTTAAGTTCTTGCAAATGTGCCAAATCAACCCTTTTCAATGCAATATCACCCATTTCATTCAATTGGTTTGGACAATAGAAATACCTAGTACACTAAGTCTTCACTTTCAAACATCAAGTATGAGTTGTTTGGAGGTTTAGCAAGAGTAGAAATTTTTGCATAATCCTATTCCATGTGAGAAAATAATAATTAACTTTTTTTCTCTTTATCACAATTTTTTAATCACAAAAAGTAGATTTTTCAATCAAAAGTTATGCTAATTTCAAGTTAACATACCTTTAAAAACCCTAGTTTTTAGATTGTCTTGTTGGCCAAAATTTCTCCTAAATTATCTCTGAATTTTTTCCCCTTTGAGTTTGAAATTTTGATTTTTAGTATTCTAATATGTCTTCTTTGCAATGTCTCAAGTTTGACCAAATTCCAAAATACCAAGAGAAAGTTATGGTAACCTTCCCAAAACTTGTTGTTTTTGTCCCTTTCAAGAGAGTGAACTTGTACGAACTTCCACGTGTCCAATTAATTAATATATAATTCTAAAATTTGGTCTTGAAATAATATGACCCGTCTTCTTTCCAATGGAACTAGTGGCATTCAATTTGGATTTTTCTAGATTTAGATATGACAATTTTACCAAGAACATTTATTTGAAACTAGTTTCAGGACTAGTAAAAAATCCCAATTTCCATAGCTTGTATTTCCTAAAGTATAGATAATAAGAATATGAAAAAATTTCAATAGGTTCTTAGCTATGTCACCCTAGTCTCCAAAATATTTCACAATTTGAAACATCCCATTTTTTTTTTCTTTTATAGAGAAAATACCAATATGCTTCATTTGAGACTAATTTTAGGAGTAGTCAAAATCCCTAATTTCCATATGTTGGGTATGTGTTATAAAAAAAAATTTGGCCGACATATTTTCGCCGGTTTCGAGCCGACATATTATCGCCGGGCCGACATATTTCCGGGACAGCATATTTCCGGGACCATATGATATTAGGTGGTTTTCGGCACATGGTTTTTTGCCGATGGTTTTCTATTTCCGGTTAAGGAATTAGGGTTTTGGACTAATCCAGGTCATTGGGTTAGGGTTTTGGATGCCGCTGGCTCCTATATGTATATTGTATTGTAAA
>SNQJ01S0007583.1:185101-203512 GCA_010110895.2 Picea sitchensis
ATATGTTGGTTTTCCCGGTTTGGGTTTCCAGGTGAAAAATCTCTGTGTAATGTTTGTATTTGCCATTGTATCTTTTCTGTTCTTTTCTGAATATCAGTCTGCAGTAGATATTGTACAAGGTTATAATTTACACCATAGCCTATATGTCCGAAAGCATAGCGAATCAAAACCTAAAATTTTGACCATAGGTACTTCACTATGTCTCCTCAGGGTCTCATAAATTTCATTGTATGAAACTATCCATAAAAAAATTATCGTGAAAATACCAAGATGACTTGTTTGAAGGAGCCAAACCCAAAGATTGTATGCTTTGATAACAAATGTTAGGAAACAAACACCAAAATAGCATAAAAATAGAAAGACAAGTAACTCCACACATTTATAATTAGATAGAAGAATGAATGAGAAGCCTCTTCGAGGGGCAACCTCATTTTACGATATAACAAATGCACAAGATGAGATGTTCACTAAAACTAGGTGTCCTTGGTATATATAGGAGAGAAAGGGTACAATTATAATTAAAGGTTCTAGCTAGAAAATGAGGAAAAATCTAATATAATAAAATACATATAATAAATCAATATCTAGGGCTTAATATAAAGATAACAAAATAGGGTTGTGGGATTTTAATATCTATCACATAGTCTAGGACATTTAGGCTACAAGACATCTAGTTGAATTATAGTGTTTCTAAGAGCTAGACCACCTAATAAAAGAGACAATACAAAAAACTCCAATTTTGTCTCTATAAGCAACGTCCACACACTCCATATTTGAAAGATCTACGATTTCTATTTAGAATTTAATCTCCATAACTTACTTAGACAAAAACCAAGGATGGGTTTATGACATGACAAATATAGCCATCAACAAACTTGTATTTCTTAAAATCCTTAGTTTTCTTTATTTTCCAACCCTTCCACCAAGATTAGGGGGCTATAGGTCGATCATTATAAACAAAGCATCATGAATGATATTTCTAATTCAACCAATCTAGATTTTATATCATGAACTTGTTATCACAAAATCTCTCACCTTAGTGCAAAGCCTTCACAAGGTATAAACACTAGTGGAACATTAGAAATGTTATGACTATCACCTAGGAAACAATTTCTCTTGTTTTAGTGAAGGACAGATCCAACACAAGGGAGGCTTCCCTATTAGCCTCTAGGGTTTCTAAGACAAGATGAGATCAAGTCTAAGGTCACATATATGGCTACTCAATTTACCACTAATACGATATAATAGACAAGTATGTATTAGATAGTTACTCAAGGTGAATTCTAGATTTGAATTTAATATGATCTTAGGGTTGTTTAGAGGGTTTATCAAGTTACTATCCAATGTAAAATTATCCCTTAAAAATGCAAATCTGAAAATTACCAATGACTATGGTAAAAATTGCAATAAAGATGAAAATTTACAACAGTAAACAAGTTACAACAACAATAGTTTTCAGCCTTGTGAATAGGTTATAAACAAGTAGAAATTAGGGTTGAAAGAATGAATAGATCTAGGGTTTATACAAGTAGCTAATTCTGAAAATTAAAAGGGATATAACAACCAAATAAAGCAAGATGTCTAGCCCTAATTATTCAACAATAAAAATCAACAAGATTGTTTATGGTTGTAAAATGATTTTTTAGATCAAGAATATGCACAAAAACCAATATGTCTAGGGTTTGTTATCACTGAAAATGCATACAAACCGTTATGAAACCCCAAATTTACCTTAAAACAGAAATAAAAAGTAAAATTTTGGATTTTGGATTGACTAGATGGGAGAAGACTGGTGCCTAATATATGTTTTAGGCATATGGGTTCAACTAAGTACTCCCTTGAGAAGGTGTAAGTATAATTAGGGTGGTAGTTAGGGTTGTCCACTACAAACCCTAACAAATCCACCTAGTGCCTTACAAGTTCCAAGATAGTTCAAGGGAATATACTCCACTAATAATATTCCAAGAGTTATGAAGAAGGGATTTGTTCAAGAAAGACACAAAGAAAGTGCACCACCACCACCACTAGAGAAGTACAACTACACTTAAAATAATTCATAAACAACATCCATAAGATCAAGTGAGACTACTTACTCAAGAAATTGATTAATCTTCAAAATCCCAGCCAAGAGAATCCATGTAATTTGTAAAATAATCCACAATACATCACCCTCAAGAATTCACTCTTGTTATCTAGCCATGACAAATCTAGAAGAGAAGTAGATAGCTAATGTTCTCCACATGTTCTAGCAACGATTCACAAATGAGAGGTGCTTCTTTATTTATATGAGAGATTTAGCACCCTTCTCATTATAATAATAATATCTTACTAGCTTTTGTCCCAACAAAATATAAAAATACCTTTATCTATTTACAAGCTTTAGAGATAAGGTAAAAATACATAAAATATCCATGATACATGAGTGAATAGGTCAAAAGACCCTCAAAGATGCTCCCAAGATGAAGTAAACCTTCTCAAATTCCAATTTGTCCTCCTCATATGCATGAAAATCTCCCATGTTTGGCATGTGTGGGCTCCCAAAAGTGGATGGCTCACTAAAACATCATGTGAAAGGGTGTGAAGTATCCTCAAAAGTGAAATCTTCCCTCCAAAGGGTGCAATGTTTCATCAAGGAGGTGCAACGTTCTCTCCCAAAGGGTGTAAAAACCTCAAAATATAGCCCAACATTCTTTAAAAGAAATGGAACGACCTCAATAAGAAGTGGGATGGTCTCCATAACACCCTCCAAAGGGACAAAGCTCAATCTAAGTCACATCCATGACATGTACATCATCCAAAGTGGGTGCAAGTGACCCAAAGTACTCATCAATCCAAAGGCATGCACACAAGTCCAATGCAACATAACAAGTGAGTCATGTCAAATGTAAATGCCATTAGGTGGATCACATTAAGCACCATCTTCAAAATTAACAACAACTCATAGAATTCATACAATTTGCCAAGTTTAGCGATGGGAGGGTCATCATTTGCCCCTATTACATGTGCCTATACTCGAGAAGAGAAGTATTTCCAAAGAAACCTATCAAGGAGTATGTGTAGTTATAGATGGTATGGTTTGGCAGGTAACTTCATGAGTTGTAGTGCATAGGTATAGGTGGTATGGTTTGGGGGGTAACTTCATGAGGTGAGGGACATGGTGAATTGCAAGGTTTACATTTGATTTTCTTTAAGATGTCAAATATATCCTTATCATGAGAAGATTTTTATGGGGATTAACACAAATTGAGGCTTGACTTTGTCAAACTTTCCTTGGAAATTCATCTATTATTTTTGCAAGGAGATCATGACTATATTGCTCTGTGACTTGGGACAACTTTCCACAATTATAGGTATACATGTATATCCATGTGAAGGAACTATGAGAAATATGGAACTTAGTTAGAACTTTTGTGACTCTTAATACAAATTATGTTAAGGAAAGATGGGCAAAGCCAACATTATACATATTCTTTTGTTATATGCTAAAGATTGTTACATATGCAATTCCAAATGTAGGACACTTGAAATCACTAATGACTCAGACATATGGTTCTTTGGATGGTTCCACAAAAGAATTAGTTGATAGGGCCATTCATTTGTTTGCCACAAATGATGATGTCCATAATCATAATAATCGATGTTTGATATCCCTACGTCACATTATTACATGTACTGTTTTTGCAAGAGTGAGGAGCAACTCTTCCACCAAAGTAGATGAGGAACTATTGGAAGTTATGCTTATTTAAGTTGGAGCTAAGGTGATGCATACTTCAAACTTATGAACTCTTGCAAGGTTTGTGAATGGTGATCTTCGAGTTGTTGAACAAATTGTGTATAATCACATAAGTTTACCCTAAGAACCTCTTCAAACTTATGAACTCATGCAAGGTTTGCCAATGGTGCTCTTGGAGTTGTTGAACAAATTGTGTATAATCACATAAGTTTACCCTAAGAACCTTCCATGTATGCTTTAGTAAGAATTGGTAACTATCTAGGGATTCCATGAGATGAAGTTATCTCTCGCAATGCTCCTATTACACCTATTAATAAAGGTAAAACAAGATGTCTTCAATTGAGACTTTCTTGAGAAATAAAGACCATAAATAATAAGATTGAAACTGAAAAAAAATATATGTCAAATTTAAGATTTGAATGACCTTCAATTTCAACCTCTTTTTTCATATTACTATGAGAATATTTTTTTATGCATTTACTATGATAACACAAAAACATCAAACAAAACCTCCCAAACTTACACCATATATGCAACATCATGAAACTTACAACATATATGTATATCCTACAACATTCTCTTGTTGGCCGTGGGGTAGTAGGTAAACCAAACAGCGCTATCATTTGCCCAGCGAGAATGGATAGATTGAACCACGACTGCGTATCTGGTGGTATCATAGTACCTTTCCACGGTACTGAACCAGGTCCGATTCCCCGGATGCTCACTTGAACTAATTCCCAAGCAAACTTATACAAACTTTTCTACCATGCATTTATTTATATCTAATACACAGAATAGTCTCAAAATAGTTTATTTTATTTCACAGCGGTCTGGGTGGTGTAGTTGGTTATCACGTTAGTCTCACACACTAAAGGTCCCCAGTTCGAACCTGGGCTCAGACATCAATCTTCCATATGAAGGAAAATTACATTTTTAAACCTGATATATCATGTTTGTTTTGTAATGAATGTATTATGTTTGTTTTGCAATGAATATGTCTTTTCTTTATATTCAATAAATTTTCTTATTCTGTTGTCAAAATTTTCTGCATTTTACTTTTGAAAGAAAATTCTGTCCAAAATTTACTTCATATCAACCAAAAGGGTATGTATACCTAAAAAGGGTATGTATACCTATGTAGAATATTTTCTGCATTTTACTTTTGAAAGAAAATTCTGTCCAAAATTTACTTCATATCAACCAAAAGGGTATGTATACCTATGTAGAATAAATCATGTTTTGCAATGCATTCAGTGAATTTCCTTCTTTCACTACGTTACCAAAATTTACTTCATATCAACCAAAATTTCAGATAGCACGCCCGGTGGGACTCGAACCCACAATCGCCTGATTAGAAGTCAGACGCCTTATCCATTAGGCCACGGGCGCAACACGATTTGCTTTACTTGACATATTACTATTTATTGGTAATATTGTTGAATCCGAATTGTCACCGAAGAAAATTATTGTACAGTTGTGGATTTATTCCACTTCTTCCAACTGTTTTAAGATTCCATTCGCTTACACATAAAACAGGCAGTGACCTGTTTTTTAAATGAAAGAGAAAGTGCGTGAGCTGACCTCCGGGTAAGGTAACTTTCTTTTGGATCTATTTTGAACGTATATTGAATTTTTTTGTGGTGATTTGATTGTATATAGGTCAGAAAGTAGAAAGTGAGACTATTCTGTTTAAAAAGGAAAAAGTAAGAATCTATATATCCATTTACACGGAGTCAAGAAAAATTTGGTCACAAAGAGAAAGTGGTTTAAAATTATGAAGAACTTCAATGTGGTTGAACATGATTAAAGTAGAAGCTCTATATAGTCCTATCATACACCTAATCAATATAGCACCACACTTTGTGGTCCCAATGTATGCATTTTCAAGGGTTACTTTTACAAGTTTGGTAAATATTATGTGAGTTTATATAGGTGTATTTAAATATTTTAAAATGCATTTTGGTGTAACAGAAAATAATTTGGGTATATGTCTTTAAAGTTATAAGTGATTACTAAATATTTAAGATTGATTTAAAGTCTTTTAACAAAATAGGAAAATTTTCATAAAGGATTATTAATGATCATAAATGATTTTATTAAGAGATTAGATAAATAAGTGGATCTGATAAATTTTAAAAATTGATGTAATTTTTGTATGTTAACAAACACACATGTTTTGAACATTTATCACTAAGTTTGAACATGTTTGGCTAAGTGACCTCATGTATGTGTTGTATGTGTTGTCTACTTTATTAGCTTCTCATGAGAGATGTGTCAATGACAATAATTGGTTCCTATGATTGTTCATGTGTCATTATGTGATCCAGATTATTTTTGTAAACGAAATGAAAGCAGAGATACTACAATGAAATACACATAAATATTGCTAGAAACAGAGAAATACAGTAATACACGATTTCTATTAATGAAATAAATGTACAGAGACTGCAAAAATACAGAGTGAGACTCGCTAGAATGGTAGCATCTTATTTCTGAGAAGAGATGTGACGGCTACTCGCATTTACAAGAAGATGATTGTTACAATGAGGCTCCAAAGACCTTTTTAACAGAAGTAAAATCCAAAACTCTAACCCTGGAAAATGAAAAGCCAAAAGGTTTGTGGGCCCCGATGGGGGTAGTTGATACGTCAACTTCCTGGGGGCGTAACTTTTTCATATGATCTCCGTTTGGGGCGTTCGATACACCGTTGGAAAGGTCTAACCGAGAAGAACGATTTTTGATTGGCCCAAGCTAGTGTCTTCGATATACACCTGGGCCCCAAATCCCCAAAAAACATCGTTTAGGGCCTCAAAACGGCCTTGGAAGTTTGGAACTCGAAAAACTGTTAAAAAACTGCAAAGATGGAAAACTGTTTTTCGAGCCCGTGGAATAAATAGGTGAGTGGTCACCGATATCCACCTGGATCATTACGACTAGGTGAATAACATCAAGCTTGTAATAATGATTTGAGCTGCTAAACCTTTTTTTAAGTGCTTCCTTTCAACTCATAGGTGCAATCAACAATAATTTCTAATGCCATTTAAATTAAACTAGGTGCATTTGCTAATAAAAAAATAAATAAAGTGAGGAAACACAAGTCGGGGGAATTATTGATCTTGAAAGAAAACAAATATTAAGCTTCACATAGGAGATTCCAGTGATCATTAACAATGAGGTAGAGGCCCTACCCTATATCGTGGTCTAAACCTATCCAAAAAAAAAAAGGAATAGAGAATCTCATAATGGTAGGGAAGTTTTCAATAATTATATGGCTCATGCACTACCACTCTGTTCCAAAAGAAGGATTATTTAAGGTAGAGGCCCTACTCTATATCGAGGTATAAACCTATCCAAAAAGAGAGGAATAGACAATCTCATAATGGTAGGGATGTTTTCAATAATTATATGACTCATGCACTACCACTCTGTTCCAAAAGAAATTAGGTTGAATAGGATTATTTAAAAGGTATAAGTGATGATAGAAAAATATGATAGTATTGAATTCTACTAGCTCTTGAGAATTCATAAGACCTTAGCATATTCCAAGACTAATGAAGTAGTGGCAATTGTAATGGGAAAGACTAGAATAAATGAGGAGGACTCATCTCCAAAGACATTTGTTTGAAAAGCACCTTGGTAATGGACATGAATTAGAGTGACATGTGGTGCATTGTGAAGTGGGTGGAGAGATGGGAATTAATACCCGTCACTTCCCATTTCACCTATCTCTAATTCTATTAACGTAGTGAGGATGGGCTCCTATTCTTTTGATTTTGTTTTATGTGTTCAGTTGGATGAGGCAAGGTCTGAGTTCTTGTGCCTGGCCTAGTTGATGGTCCTCCCTCTTAGGTTTACATTGTATGTGTTATCTCTAAAGTTTGATGGTCCTTCTTCCCAGTTTCACATTGTATGTGTTATCCTTAAAGTTGTTCATGACTGTTAAGAGGTAAGTTAGGGTATTTTAGTTATTGCAATGATTTGGTTTGGTGTAATTTTATATGGATCAGGTAGACGGAAGAGAAAGGAGAGAGGGTAAAGTGCTGGACTAAAACACATAGAGATATGATTAGTGATCATTTCCCAAAAACCATTAGACATGGAGTCTCTGTTACTAACATTCTCTGAATTAGAGGTAATCAAGCTAAATATCACACAAAAAAAATTATCATTATGGAAAGTAGAAGAATAAGTAAACAAATATGAATCTCATTAAGATGTAATCTAAATCACCTTGCACTTTCATGATATTGAATATCCATAAACATAAATTCTTCCTGAAAATGAATAAAAAATGCTAGAAAAAGACACATAAAATCACATGCAGATACACTAAACTCTTCACTGCATTAAGAATCTCTAATTCATGGTCAAGAATTGATTCTCAACTATCACAACTTTTTCAAGCAATGAGAAGGAAGGAAATGATAAAAAAAGTAACAAACTGATAATTCAACCCTCAAAATTCTCTGATAACAAATGTTGTAAAGACAAAAATGCTCACAGGATTACAATAGTAGGCACACAACCTATGCCTCCCAAGTCCCTTTCTCTCCCTACAAAAAAACCATACAAAATCATAGATTTTATAACAATAGATGAGCTGTTGCGGGATTTTCGGAAATACAATCTATCTATAGACTAAAAACAAAGAATATCTAGCTTGTTGACAGAAAATCCAGAGTGGTTGGATTTAATTTGCCAAAATTGGATCGGAAAACAGTTTGGATGCTGATCTTTCTTCTCGAAATTCAGGTGATAGATTTGTTGTTGATCGATCTTCTGCCTTTAAATCTGGAAGTGCTCGATCCATTTGACTCAATATGATCTGCCACATGTTCCTCTTCTTTTATCCTCTAGTTGTTGCTTGGCTACCTTCATGCCTTTAAATCGAATATGAAAAGTTGGCTGCAACAAAGTGAAGCAAGCTAGATATGCTTTGAATCTTGTCACTCGATCTGACATTCTTCAATGTGGAGGATCGATTACCACCAGCAGCCACTTCTTTTGGTTTACAAAGGTTCAGATCTTCCAAGTGATTATTATGGACCCATGTCCAACTTAGGTTGCAGGGTTTGCCATCCACAAATATTACGTCCTGCTCAGACTTTCCAGTGGAGTAGTCTTTCTTAACGAAATATCCCAAAAGATGCTCCATTGAGATGAAATTAGGGTCTCTGCTAACATAGATGTCATTGAATCTTATGGTACACACTTGTTTCAACAATTTCACCTGGGCCAATGACACCAGAAGCCGGATGTACCTGCAACCATCGTGGAAATCCAAAGCAACCTCTCACATAATAACTTCTTTTAATAGAAATATGATAGCGTTGGGCACTGTTGACAAAGACCTCACATCCACAAACAACTTCAAATATTGCCTTAATCGTCTTGCATGTATTCGTTATTCTCAGAACAAAAGAATCATAATCTTACAATATTATATTGTTTTTGCTGACAATTGTATCTGGGATGCTATTATATTCTTCAAGAAGAGTTTTTATTTTCTTATTAGGCTGAAAGGCCTATACCTATTGAAAATGGGCACAATTAATCACTTTTTAATCTAAAATTTTAATCTGATTGTTAACAATTGAAGATGTTGACATATTCTTAGTCGTCCTCCTAAATCAATGGATGTGATTTACTATTCATAACTTTCTTGTATGTTTGAATGCATCAGTAAACCTATTTACTTTTTAATATTTACCTAATCATATTAAAAAATTACTGTAGCATTATATGATTGCCACATTTAAATGATTAACCTTTGAAATTACCATATTTGAATTTGCTATGAACAGGTTTAGATTTGCTGTGAGCAGCGTCTGTTTCATGAGCTAGTAGAAGCGCAAGGTAAAATAGTGGCAAGGACTGTTGTTGGAAGCATGACAGCATACGACCGCGTCACTGTAATGGTCAACACCGCCGCCAACATCCACAGGGAACGGCTAAACGTCTAGCACGTTTGCAGCTCACCGGACTCATCCAACAACGGGCTTGGATGCCAGTGCAAGAGCGTTTCCCAGGTTCCCATGGCAGCTCAGCAGCAGGTAAACATGAGGACTATAAATAACGTTGTGGGCAATTTCCTTTCTGGCGGCAAGTCCTAAGGACATTTGCAAACAAGCACAACCCCGACTAGACGGTGAAGGGCATTTACAGCTTAAATATTATGTTCTCCACGTTTGGATTTGCTGTGGGCAGCGTCTGTTTCATTTTTATTTTCTGGCTGTGGACACGTTTCATTTTCCAGTTGTCTGCAGATTTTATATTGGATCGTCAAATTCATCAGATTTTATATTGGATCGTCAAATTCATCATTTCAGTTGTCAAATTCATCAGATTTTATATTGGATCGTCAAATTCATCATTTCAGTTGTGGGAGGAAGCATCAGATTTTATATTGGATCGTCAAATTCATCATTTCAGTTGTCAAATTCATCAGATTTTATATTGGATCGTCAAATTCATCATTTCAGTTGTGGGAGGAAGCATTGGTATCACCTTTTGGCGTTCATCAGCCAGGGTTTTGAGTGGCTGTGCTAGTTAAAACACAATAGACCCATAAATTCCCTCCTGCGGATTAAAATTCCCTCCTGCGGATTCTTTCGTCTACGCATGCAATATCAACACTGAACATGCATCTCACAGGTTTGTGATCTCTATCTTTGACATCCATGCAGACATCATATCGTGTAACAGAAGCAACAAGAGGACATGTTGATTTTCACTGAGTTGATGTCCCATTACTACTGTCATGAAATATTACTGTGTCACACTAGGCGGAGAAACTCTTTCACTAGAGTCGTATCCTTGCAAACCAACTTGTCCTCTGTCAAATTTATAAGTTGGAGGGAAGTTTATATTTACTTCCTCGAATTCCCTGAAACACATGCCCATTGACGCTTGATGGGTTTAAGCCAAAGCTCCTGGATATGGTGCGCACTTCCAATTTACTGTCTTGACTCAAGAGACCAATAACTAATTGTAAAGCTCCTATATACTGAAAGATCAAACTGAAAACTGAAAAGCTATTCACCGGTGCCTTCATTGGGCTATGGAGTCTTATTCCTCCTACTGCACACCAGCTCAAACTGATAACCACAACTTCTGAAACTGCAAACTGAAAATGATCTAAAAACCAAATGCTCGATCCAGGAGCTTATTCAAGCACACTTCCTACTTTAACCAACAGAAACCAACTTGATCATGTATAAGCACATTTCCAGTGTAGCCAAGAACACATTCGAAAAACAAAAAGATCTTTTTGTTTGCAGCAAAATGAAAGAGTGCAAAAATAATGAAATCCTTGCAACAAAAATTTAATTGGCAGCTTATACTTATTGCTACTAATTGGTTGCATACCAACAGTGGAAACCTCTGAAAAAACTGACTCCATGTAGATTGCCATCGGATCTTGAAACTCAATAACAATTTCCCACTGATTTAAAAGATAAGGGTGATGCTCTGTAATTTCTGCTTCATGGTTGAAGATGATGTCAATCTTTTTCTTTTGAGATTCTGAAAATGGAACAGAAAAACACTGCAAGTTGTCTGCATTACCTTTCAAAACTTGAATTGGAATTTGCTGCTGACAAAAAATTTCAATGACTTCCTCATATTCTGATTCATGATATACTCGTTCAACGCTCTGATCTTCAATGCATGCTGATGTAGAAATATGCTCTTCAAAACCAGGCTCTAACTCTGAATCAAAATTTTCATATACAAGAGCATTGTTTAAAAATTTCATGTGTTGTTGTAAAAATCAGCTCCTCTGAATCATCCAGGTACTCATCAAAAATAGGTTGATCTTCATTAATAACATGCAGAAAATCATTTCCTAACAGTTTTCTAACAGCATGTCATCATGAAGACGGCTAGAATCGTCTTGAATGTCGTGAGGAACAAATGCTTCTACAGCAACCTCTTCATTACAAGCATGATCTTCTTCACAAGGAGAACCGTCTTCGTCAAAAAACATTTTCTCGTCTTCATATGTGGTAGATTTAACAAATTCATAATGCTCACAACAATCATTCAAGAGGAGCTTAGTAGGATAAATTTTCTTACATTCATAGTATGAAATTCCTTTAGTGAAGAAATGTTAGAGATAGGAAAAGATCGGTACCATTGTCTCCCATCTCCTTCCAAGGAGTACATAAACATTTTCATGATGAATATCTCGTTGGTCCATGTATTGATGAAAATCGATCAAGGATTGTGACGGATTATCGTGATAATCTCCTTTGAATCTTGGAAGATAGTTTCTCATTCATGCATAATAGGGACATCATTTGGAAAACCAGGAACAACTGATAAATCAAAAGGTGCAAACTGCCAAGCTAAGATAGCATCCATGGCCTTCGATATTCTGAATCAGTGGAGTTGCCAACGGATAATTCCTTCATGGAGTTGCCAAGTGAATGATTGCAGTCACTTTTGTCACCAGCTCTTGTTCATCATAAACAACTCGTACTTTTCAATGTCGTTCTTCCCAGGGAAATATATCTTTGTTCTTTCATCCCAGGCAACAACGCCAAAAGATGTTATCCCTAAAGTTTCAATGTCGTTCTTCCCAGGGAAATATATCTTTGTTCTTTCATCCCAGGCAACAACGGGAGTACATAAAGATCTTCTTGATGAATATCAAGTTGGTCCATGCATTGATGAAAAACTGATCAAGGATTGGTGGATGGATTATCGTGGAGTAACTCTTTGAATCTTGGAAGATAGTTTCTCATTCATGCATAATAGGGACATCATTTGGAAAACCAGGAAAAACAAATAAATTGTACAGTGCAAACTACAAGCTTAAGATAGCATCCATGGCCTCTTCGATATTCTGAATCAGTGGAGTTGCCAACGGATAATTCCTTCATGGAGTTGCCAAGTGAATGCATTTGCAGTCACTTTTGAATGATTGCAGTCACTTTTGTCACCAGCTCTTGTTCATCATAAAGAACTTGTAATTTCTGTACTGCCTTCCCAGGGAAATAGGTATCTTTGTTCTTTCATCCCAGGCAACAACGCCAAAAGATGTTATCCCTAAAGTTCTAAATGTCGCTCTTCCCAGGGAAATATATCCTTTGTTCTTTCATCCCAGGCAACAACGTCAAAAGATGTCCTTGACTGCACCTCAGTGATTGCAATGGTCTCGGATTGAAATTGGAAAAAAAAATATCCCGTGAACAACGCCAAAAGATGTTATTATCCCTAAAGTCCTTTGACTACACCTTGGCAATGATCAGTAAATGGTCTCAGATTGAAATTGGCAGTCTCTGAGTTTTAAAAGCTCTGAATGGCCTTCAATTTCAACTTCTTTTCTCATATTACCTAGAGTATATTTTTGATGCATTTACTGTGATAACACAAAAGACGTCAAACAAAACCTACCAAACTTACACCATATATGCAACATCCTGAAACTTACAACATATACGTATAACCTACAACATTCTCTTGTTGTCCGTGGGCTAGAATGTAACCAAAACAGCATTATCATTTGTCCAGTGAGAATAGATAGATTGAACTACGAGTGCGTATCTGGTGGTATCATAGTACCTTCCCACGGTACTGACCGAGATTCCCAAGCAAACTTATACAATCTCTTTTTACCTGCATTTATTTATACTTAAATGAATGGAATAGTTTCAAAATAGTTACATGATATTACAGCGGTCTGGGTGGTGTAGTTGGTTATCACGTTAGTCTCACACACTAAAGGTCCCCAGTTCAAACCTGGGCTCAGACATCAAGAGATTTCCTGTGTATTCTCCTTCTGAATAAAAATTACATCTTTAAACCTCACACATCATGCTTTGTAACGCATTCACTCATAAACCATGTTTTGCAATGCATTTCCTTCTTTCACTACGTTACCAAAGTTTACTTGATGTCAAACTAAAACTTTGGCTGACAGTATCACACCGGTGGGACTTGAACCCACAATCGCCTGATTAGAAGTCAGACGCCTTATCCAATAGTCACGCATGCCACAAGGCTCTTTACTGTTACTAAGCTATATCTTTTAACTCTTTTTAGATTCCGTTCGCTTACAGATAAAACAGAACCATGTAGTGGTATTATATAGGTCAAGAAAATAGAAATTGAGAATCTTCCGTTTAAAAAGGAAAATAGTAAAAATCTATATATCTATTTACACGGTAAATTACTCGATCTCGATTTACTATTGTTGGTGGCTTTTCTCCGCTTCTCCAACTGCATATGAATTTGGAACTAGATTTGAGTCAAGAAAAGTTTGGTCACAAAGAGAAAGTGGTTTAAAATTATGAAGAACTTCAATGTGGTTGAACATGATTAAAGTAGAAGCTTTATATAGTCGTATCATACACCTAATCAATATAACATCATACTTTGTGGTCACAATGCATGCATTCTCATAGGGTTATTTTTAGAAGTTTGGTAAATATTATGTGAGTTTATACATGTGTATTTAAATATCTCAAAATATATTTTGATGTTACAGAAAATAATTTGGGCGTGTGTCTTTAAAATTATAAGTGATTACTAAATATTTAAGATTGATTTAAAGTTTTTTAATAAAATTGGAAATTTTTTACAAAGGATTATTAATGATCATAAATAAGAAACTAGATAAATAAGTGGACCTAATAAATTTTAAAAATTGATGTATTTTTTGTATGTTAACAAACACACATGTTTTGAACATTTTTCACTAAGGGACCTCCCATATGTGTTGTCTGCTCTATTAGCTTCTTATGAGAGATGTGTTAATGATGATAATTGGTTCTCATGGTTGTTCATGTGTCATTGACTAGGTGAATAACATCAAGTTTGTAATAATGACTTGAGCTGCTAAACCTTTTTTTAATACTTCCTTTCAACTCATAGGTGCAATCAACAATCATTTTTAATGTTATCTAAATTAAACTAGGTGCATTTGCTAATAAAAGTAGAAATAATGCGAGGAGGCATAAGTAGGAGGGGGGGGGGAGGACATCATTGATCTTGAGGGAAAATATTTATTAAGCTTCACATGGGAGATTGGAATTGCCACTGACAATGAGGTAGAGGCCTAGCCCTATATCAAGATCTAAACCTGTCCAAAAAAAAAGGGATAAACAATCTCATAGTGGTAGGAGAATTTTCAATAATTATACGACACATACACTACCACTTTGTTCCAAAAGACATTAGGTTGAGCAGGATTATTTAAAAAGAATAAGTGATGATGGAAAAATATGATAGTATTGAGTTCTACTAGGTCTTGAGATTTCATAATCCCCTAGCATATTCCAAGGCTAATGAAGTAGTGGTAATTGAAATGGGCAATATTAAGATAAACAAGAAGGAATTCAAACAACCCATCTTCCATGACATTTGTTTGAAAGACATATTGTTAATGAACACAAATTAGAGTGACATGTGGTGCATTGTGAGGTGGGTGTAGAGATAGGCATTAATACCCCTACGGACAGGAGTACCATCACTTCCCATTTCACCTATCTTGAAATCTATTAAGGCAGTGAGGATGTGATGGAGAGGTAAATACAAGTTTAATAATATAGAATGTGGGATCCTATTCTTGTCATTTTTTTTATGTGTCCAATTGGATGAGGGAAGGCAAGGTCTATAATTCTTCTGCCTAGCCTAGTTTATGATCCTCCCTCCTTAGGTTCACATTGTATTGCTCATTAAGAAGCAGGAAAAGGTTCTTAAGGAATTTGGTGGAGAGGAATTGGTTCAATCCAAAGTTGGGAATTGTTCTAGTCTTTTGAAGAGAGGAATCGGTTCAGTCTCTTCTAACACTGTGGCTAGTTACCACCATGACTCTGACCATTATGTTCTTTGTGAAACAAGAGACCTGGGGAGGGGTTTGAGGCAATGCGAACACCAAGTGCCTAATACTCAGGAGGCTTTGTCTTTATATATATGGAGGTGCGAAGGTTGGAAAGAAGATTAGTGTCACATCCTCACAATGTGCTTAGTTGAATCTTGCGATCGTGCACTTCTTGAGGGCATGTGGTACCACGACGTTTCTCACTCGGTTGCTTGGAAACACCAAGGATACTTTGTTCGTACTATGCCTCTTCACCTAAATCATACCCATACTTTGTTCTAGGCTACTGGCGAGTCACACTCCTACTCTAGTGCAACTCTTGTATACTTAGACATTTGTTAATAGCTTAACACTTAGCCATATATAAACATACATCCATAAAACAAAGAGAACACTTATGAAAAAAAAAAGAGAAACACAGATATAGTGTGGGCGACATGAACCATGCCTAACACCCGACTTCTTATTATTGCAAAACTATTACAATATGAGCACTACCAGCTTAGTTTACAATTTGGAAGAGTCACACGACTCACCTCACCTCACCAAGACACTCATACACATATTCGTCACATCAAGAGTCGTCTGTCGTAACATATTCTACAACTTTTGCGGAGCACCACAAATGTGCATCCACCACAAACTCACCATTGCGAACCATCATGTCCTTTGGGGGTGTCACACCCATTTGCAAACTCGGTTGCCCAAACGAACCCATGTGCTCATCAATTGTCGTGCCCCTTGGGACCGATACACCCAACCTTGGTGTGCCCCTCATGTTAGCACACCCTAATCTCTTGGTTGCTTCATACTTGGGAAAGCCCCTTTACACGTTCGCAAGCCCAAGTCATCCATTTTCCCAACTAGTTCCACCTTCTTGAGGACTTTGGCGAGGGCCTCTGCACCCTTCTAGCCGAAGACCTTACATACTCCCCCACCTTAATTCATTTTCGTACCCAACAACATCCACAAAATTTGTGATCTCCAAGTCTCTGCATGAACTCATTCCCCCCATTGCAACTAAGCCTGCCCGAAACCACAAGTTTCATGCCAACTGGAAACCCCAAAATCTAACAAAGTGGAAACCCCAAAATCTGACAAAGTGGAAACCCCAAGTTTCCTTGTGAAGTGGAAACCCCAAATTTCCACAAACCAACCAAACTATACTGCACCTAACTCCACACAATTTGTTGTGATGTTGTATCCTTGTTGTTTTTCAGTTCTGTTGTTGTTGTCGTTTCCTAATACAACTTAATGATTCCCACTTCACTTCAAAATTTTGCCTATGTGTTGAACTCCTCGTGACTCACTGGTGTGATCATACCACAACTCAATTCCATTTCTCCGCACATTATCGACCCCCGCGTCTCGAACTAGTTGGGTAGCTAATCCAACCATCGTGCCCAATCCATGAGTGTGCACATCCTCATGCCCAAACTTAATATTTTCTGTCCACAACTTACATCACTCTATCTGATCTAAAAATTGAAGAAGACTTGAAAATCTTGAAATTATTTGCAAGTAAATTTTTATGTGTTAAAAGCAAATGGATCAACTTTGCAACACATGAATTAAAGGATTACTCATGTAAGATACAAATAAACAACATCATAATCAATTAACATAAGCACATAAACACAACAATTGATAAAGGAGTTCACCCCTCTCTTGGGCTACATCTCCTGGTCCAGCTTCCAATGGATCATTATTATTAATTGCTCAAAGTGCTCAAAATCATGCCTTACAATGCTCAAACTGACCAACAGACTGCTCCAATGGCTTCAGATCATCCAAAAACCCCTAGCTGGGCTTTTTCGACACCTCAATCGGTCAAAAAACGAAGAAGTTAGGCCTCCTGGAAGTCCCCCCTTCAAGCTTGATGTCTCTGCATCTACAAAACGCACCCTTGTCACATGAACCTGGCACACACACAATTTAAAGCGTGAAAAACCAGCACCAGGCGCACCTGCGCCAATGGTATGAACTGTAGGACGATTATGGGTGCGCCAGCCCCTAACCGCCTAGCACCTGGGCACATTAGTCTCCCATACGTCTGGCGCAAAGGGCTAAGTTCATAAGCAATAATACCACGACACATGGTGGGTCGTTTGAACCGTTCAAACCACAATTTGAAAACATGCCAACCGTTATACGTAGTCATATGGTAATGCAAACGTGACTGGGGGCTGGGGCTAAGCCCCAACCCGGACCCCCGCGCCAACCACTATATAAAATAAACTTAAATAAATTGTTTTACATATAGTTTACAAGGAATACCGTGTGGGCTAGTGGTAGCCCACACTCTACCAAAGCGCGGAGCCCAAAGGGGAGGTCCGAGGTTCGACCCCCATGGACCCAATTCAATTTTGAAACAACAACCAATAACCAATACCGGGGTGCCACGTGGCAGCCCATGACTGGGCCACGTGACACCTTACCATTGACCAACATCATGCCACGTGTCACCTTCCGATTCGACCACATATACTAATCAGAATCTGCCACATCACCTCTGCCACGTCAGCGTACGAACTCTTCCATGTTAGCGTATGGCCCTGCCACATCAGCCTGTACAGACTGTACGGACTGCACAGTCAACGTCCTTTTTTTGCCTGTTTGACGATTCAAACAGATAGCGATATCTCTCGCTCCCGACGTCCGTTTGAGATGAAATGAGTTGCATTGGGTTTGCAACGACGAGGTCTACGCTCTCATCCGGTTTGAAGCAATTCCGAGCACTTTGAAGTTTTGAGCAAAATTTGATCCCCTGATCACACCTCCCCATTGGGAAGCTTTTGGACCTCCAAAAGACTATTTTTAGTCTATGTGAAGATGAGGGTATAGTTCCCTC
>SNQJ01S0007583.1:203562-234843 GCA_010110895.2 Picea sitchensis
TATGAATTTGGAACTAGATTTGAGTCAAGAAAAGTTTGGTCACAAAGAGAAAGTGGTTTAAAATTATGAAGAACTTCAATGTGGTTGAACATGATTAAAGTAGAAGCTTTATATAGTCGTATCATACACCTAATCAATATAACGTCATACTTTGTGGTCACAATGCATGCATTCTCATAGGGTTATTTTTAGGAGTTTGGTAAATATTATGTGAGTTTATACATGTGTATTTAAATATTTCAAAATATATTTTGATGTTACTGAAAATAATTTGGGCGTGTGTCTTTAAAATTATAAGTGATTACTAAATATTTAAGATTGATTTAAAGTTTTTTAACAAAATTGGAATTTTTTTACAAAGGATTATTAATGATCATAAATAGGAGACTAGATAAATAAGTGGACTTAATAAATTTTAAAAATTGATGTATTTTTTGTATGTTAACAAACACACATGTTTTGAACATTTTTCACTAAGGGACCTCCCATATGTGTTGTCTACTCTATTAGCTTCTTATGAGAGATGTGTTAATGATGATAATTGGTTCTCATGGTTGTTCATGTGTCATTGACTAGGTGAATAACATCAAGCTTGTAATAATGACTTGAGCTGCTAAACCTTTTTTTAATGCTTCCTTTCAACTCATAGGTGCAATCAACAATCATTTTTAATGTTATCTAAATTAAACTAGGTGCATTTGCTAATAAAAGTAGAAATAATGCGAGGAGGCATANGGGGAGGGGTAGGCATCATTGATCTTGAGGGAAAATATTTATTAAGCTTCACATGGGAGATTGGACTTGCCACTAACAATGAGGTAGAGGCCTAGCCCTATATCAAGATCTAAACCTGTCCAAAAAAAAGGGGATAAACAATCTCATAGTGGTAGGAGATTTTTCAATAATTATACGACACATACACTACCACTCTATTCCAAAAGACATTAGGTTGAGCAGGATTATTTAAAAAGAATAAGTGATGATGGAAAAATATGATAGTATTGAGTTCTACTAGGTCTTGAGATTTCATAATCCCCTAGCATATTCCAAGGCTAATGAAGTAGTGGCAATTGAAATGGGTAATATTAAGATAAACGGGAAGGAATTCAAACAACCCATCTTCCATGACATTTGTTTGAAAGACACATTGTTAATGAACACAAATTAGAGTGACATGTGGTGCATTGTGAGCTAGGTGTAGAGATAGGCATTAATACCCCTATGGACAAGAGTACGATCACTTCCCATTTCACCTATGTTGAAATCTATTAAGGCAGTGAGGATGGGATGGAGAGGTAAATACAAGTTTAATAATATAGAATGTGGGATCCTATTCTTCTCATTTTTTAATGTGTCCAGTTGGATGAGGGAAGGAAAGGTCTATATTTATTCTGCCTAGCATGGTTGACGATCCTCCCTCCTTAGGTTCACATTGTATTGCTCATTAAGAAGCAATCAAAGGTTATTAAGGAATTTGGTGGAGAGGAATTGGTTATTAAGTCCAAAGTTGGGAATTGTTCTAGTCTTTTGAAGAGAGGAATCGGTTCAATCTCTTCTACACTATGGCTAGTTGCTACCATGACTCAGATCATTATGTTCTTTGTGAAACAAGAGACCTGAGGAGAGGTTTGAGGCAATGCGAACACCAAGTGCCTAATACTCAGGAGGCTTTGTCTTTATATATATATGGAGGTGCGAAGGTTGGAAAGAAGATTAGTGTCACATCCCCATAGTGTGCTTAGTTGAATCTTGCGATCGTGCACTTCTTGAGGGCATGTGGTACCATGACGTTTCTCACTTGGTTGCTTGGAAACACCAAGGAAATTGTTTTTGTACTATGCCTCTTCACCTAAATCATACCCATACTTTGTTCTAGGATACTGGCGAGTCACACTCCTACTCTAGTGCAACTCTTGTATACTTAGACATTTGTTAATAGCTTAACACTTAGCCATATATAAGCATACATCCATAAAACAAAGAGAACACTTGTGAAAAAAACAAGAGAAACAAAGATATAGTGCGGGCGACATGAACCGTGCCTAACACCTTGCTTCTTATTATTGCAAAATCGTTACAATATGAGAACTACCAGCTCAATTTACAATTTGGAAGAGTCACACGACTCGCCTCACCTCACCAAGACACTCATACACATATTAATCACATCAAGACTCGTCCGTCATAACACATTTCACAACATTTGCGGAGCACCTCAAACATGCATCCACCACAAAATCACCGTCTCTTCTTTGTTGCAAGACTTCACACAAACCTACGGCTCTGTCTCCTAGCATGCCTCCTCATACCTGCGACAAGACTTCCCCCAAACTCATCCAAAAATAAGGTCCCCCCATCTCTACCCACATAATCACCTCAAGGAAACACAAGTCCTCCGAAGTGGAGCGACTTGGCTCCTTGAGGGAGCTCACCCCTCTTCATCTAAATCTTCCACAAAATTGCAGAGCTGATATTGCTGTCCTTGTTCTTCTAATCTCCTTCCTTTGTTGTGTTCCCTTGTTCTCCTATATGGACTCCAAAGGTCACCATTGTGAACCATCATGTCCTTTGGGGGTATTGCACCCCTTCGCAAACTCGGTCGCCCAAACAAACCCATGTGTTTGTCAATTGTCGTGCCCCTTGGGACCAACACACCCAACCTTGGCGTGCCCCTCATGTTGGCACACCCTAATCTCTTGGTTGCTTCATATGTGGGAAAGTTCCTTTACAATCCCAAGTCGTCCACTTGCCCAACTAGTGCAACACTTGGGTGTTGGATCAATGCCAAGTTCTACCTTCTTGAGGACTTTGGCGAGGGCCTCTACACCCTTCTAGCCGAAGACCTTACATACTCCCCCACCTCAATTCATTTTCGTCCCCAACAACATCCACAAGATCTGTGCTCTCCAAGTCTCCCCACGAACTTGTTCCCCCCACTGCAAGTAAGTCTGCCCGAAACCCCAAGTTTCATGCCAACTGGAAACCCCAAAATATGACAAAGTGGAAACCCCAAGTTTCCTTGTGAAGTGGAAACCCCAAGTTTCCACAAACCAACAAACTATATTGCACCTAACTCCACACAATTTGTTTCGATGTTGTTTCCTTGTTGTTGTTTAGTTCTGTTGTTGTTGTCGTTTCCTAATACAACCTAATGTTTCCCACTTCACTTCAAAATTCCGCCTATGTGTTGAACTCCTCGTGACTCACTGCTATGATCATACCAAAACTCAAGTCCATGTCTCCGCACATTATCAACCCCCACGTCTCGAACTGGTTGGGCAACTAATCCAACCATCGTGCCCAATCCATGAGTGTGCACATCCTCATGCCCGAACTTAATCTTTTATGTCTACAACTTACATCACTTTGTCCAACCTAAAAGACTCAGACAAGTGTCCACCCTTTCCTCACTATTGTTTCCATTGTCCGATCTTCGTCAAGGAGATCCTCCATAATGGCTAAGTGTTGCACTTCGAACCTATTGGTGTGTCATGTTATCACAAAGATTGTAGCTTGGGAAAAGCCCAACCCAAACCACAAAAGTGTGACAACCATGGGAGTATTTACCCATTGTCACCTTAGATAAACACTACCCTCACTTTAGTGATGATAAAACAACATAAGGGGGGAATCTCGAGTGACCCTAGGGTGATTGTGATGGAAAGTGAAAAAGGATGAAGGATGCCCCTATAGGTCAAGGTCAAAGGTGGAAAAAGAGGCTTAAGAATTAGTCTCATGTGATGGAAAATGGTTTCCAAAGTAATGCACCTGCAAAACAATGTCAAACCTACCCGAAACAAGACATAGATGATAATAGAAGCCTCAAAATCAATGGGGATACAACAAGTAACCTCTCTGTCCCAAATGGAAACGATATGGAAATATATATTTCAACAATAAATTATAATAAGAGCTTCAAATTATACCATCAAAATCAAGTGCAAGATGTTGGAAACAAAGCTAGCAATAAGGAGATAAATTCTCAATAATTAGAGCAAGACTTTGATAGAAATTCAAGGGTTGTTAGTTAGTGTAATGAAAAATATTTGTAACTGACTTATGGCTGTAGAAAACTATTTCTACATCAACAACTTCTAGACACTAAAATCAACAAAGAATCCACCCAAGCAATAACACTTAACTAGTAGATTAATTATGGCAGCTTGCAAGTGAATTTTAGTGGTAGAAAAGTGAGCAAAGAGTAATATAAAGATGAGTTTGTTGCAGCCCTATTGGCTGTAGCATTAAATTTATAACAAAAATGAGATCACTTGGCTAATAAATATGCCCTTAGGGCACAAAGTAGCTTAAAGCATTTAAATTTAGATTTCAAACTTAAACAATTCAAACTCCTTGATATCATGTTTACCAATGCATAATATTCAATCTCCAATGCAAGTAGATTAGTGCCTTATCTATTGGGTTATGGGGTCTTTGTTTATGAGCTATGGTTTATTACTTCTCTAGGGGTGTAATCTTTTTTACTCCCTAGAGCAAACAAACCTTAGCATGGTAAATCTACAAGGGTGTAATCCCTTTTAATCCTTGTAGCAACCTTTGCAAACTAACCTCTTCAATGAAAACAAGATAGATCTTGATGGAGGGTGTGTGCCCTTATACTCCTCCAAGTGTTTAACAATATTAACCTTTAAACCAAGAAGAAACAACACAATTGCAGAAATTTCTTACCTAGTTCAAGAGATAGCATGCATAAACCCTTATCAAGAATATTCCACCGCATTGCCAAGAAAATAAGCATCAAGAGATAGTGCTAGCCTTCCTTCTAATAGACAAGTAAAAGCATCCCCAATACACCAAGAGAGAGATAGAGAGAATTTTCTAAGTAGGGCGAAAATTTCAGCCAAGAGAGTATGTAATTCTCAAAATCATGATGATAAAATGAGACTAAAATGACCTTTATTTATACAAGGTCATCTCACCCTAGTCCACTTTACAAGTCAACAACAAAATAGAAAGAGGGACGACCCTCTAATTTGTCTTTACAATTTTAAAAATGAAATAACATTAAATTAAAATCCCCTAAAGGGTGACGTTAGGCCTCCAAAAGAGACATTGAGACTCTAGGTGTAAGTCATTGGGCCTCTAAAGGCCATGTGTGACCTCATCATATGCTAGGGTGACAAACAATGCATCTCTCTCCATCAAATCACATCATGTCACCACCATGAGCATCATAACCCATCATAACCCCATCAAGAAAAGTGACATCAAGGGCTAGGATATGACGTCTTAGGCATCCCAAGGCCAATGTTTAGGTACAAGGGGCCTCAGTGTGATCATCTCATGATGTCCAAGTGCCTCCAAAGGAAAAATTTATCTTCCCAAGTGTGCAATGAGTGGGAGTGCATCATCCATCCATGGAAAATATTTCACCTAGAAAGGTCCTGCAAAGATAAACGAGCACACCCTCCAAGGGTCCACAAGTCATATGTATCATTCCAAGTAAGCCATATTTAATAAAAGAACCACCCAAACATGTGCATCAAATCACCCCTTTTCAAAATAAACAAATTCTAAAAGACCTTGTACAACTTGCCAAATTTAAGTATGGGAGGGTTGTCATGGTGCCTTATCGGGTAAGTCAATCCCCAAGTCAAGGAGTGTTTCCCAAGAGGACCCTCTCTAAGTCATGTAAAAGAGTATGAGGTGGATGGGGGTGTGACTTTTTGGCATGGGGTTTCTTGATATACAAGGGCTCACATTGTCTCATTTATGGGTGCCTTTGTAGAGGGTGTGTTGCATTCTCGCTTGCAATGCAAAAATTTTCCAATCCCTTTATTTTCCATTAATTGATTAGGGGCCAAAGCATTGAGTGCTATGTGCAATGGAAAGTAAAGAGAACCACAATGAAACTTGAATCTAGGAACACACAGAGTGTCATGTGCAAGGAAAGTAAAAGCCATTGCAAAATGCATTCCCTCAACAAGCGAGACATTTATTAATTATGTGTTTTGTTTTACAGGTCCTTGATTTTTATGGAGAAACATTTCATTGCTCTCGGGACATTAGGGAGAGCATCTAGAGGATAATGTATGGATTTTATATTTTTCCAGCTACAAACCTTTGGGTCTTTAGCCCCTTCTTCCCATGAAATGAAGTACAAGCCCTTTTTGGGTCAATAAGCCTGAAAACCAAAAAGGTGAGGAAACGAAAGGGAAGAAGTGTGGAAAATGATAAGTATGTGTGGGATTGGTATGATAACCCTTTCAAGGAGGCCTCTTAGTAGCAACACTTTTCCCAAGGGTGACCCACTTACTAGGAAAACATATCAAGCACCAAGGTGAAATGAGGCATAAGGCATAATTTCCAAGCAAACATTTCCAAAATCAAGAAATGACCCTTTGCAACATGTTCAAATGCTTCAATTATTGAAATGACGCTTACCAAGAGACCAAACTTGTTACCTCATGAAGCAATACTTGATGTCCATTATGGGCCAAGTTGGTGGGGTGGACATTGCTACTATCAATAAATGGTGATGTGTGGTAAGTGGAGGAGCTCTGTCTACTCAACTAGCTCTCGACAATCCATGTCTTCAACCTATGGGCCTCGAGACATCATCTCCTTAGTTACCCCTAGAAATGGGGGGTAACATCTGGCTCCTACTTGGGGACATGTGTTTTTCATAGAGTACATGAGAGCCTCAACATCTCCTGGTAAGACCTGTGCCTACACACACTCAAACAAACATGTTGGGATATCGTAGGTGGCACACTCACCATTTTATTCATATGATCAAAAATTTCAAAAATCCAACTATGCATCAAAAATAAAATTTTACAATTTTTCAAAAATTTCTAACTAACATGTAATATGATTCAAGCAAATGTAGCAAACAATTATGCAGAAATGCAAATAAAGCAACATGTAAAGAAAAATATGAAAGTAAATGCAACTACACTAAGATGAACAACAAAAATGCAAATGCAGGAAAGCAAAATGACCTTCCTACTTACTTGGGGCCCAAGGCCCATAGAGATCAAAACCTTTAATATGCTAGGTTAAGTTGTACAACGAGTGCAACCACATGCTCACCATTTCATCAAGGTATCTCCCCCTATTCTTAATCATGTAGTACAACAAAAATAATTCAAGCATAAAAAAATTATGAGCATAAATAAGCATGTAATTAAATATAGAAAGAAACTCATGGAGGTGGGTGGGAGGGAGCCAATCCTGCTGGAAAGAATGGCCACAAGCTTGATCCACCCATCTCTGAATAGGGCTACCATATATATATGATGGATCATATTCTTCCTCACTCACATGATCACTGGTTCCTGAAGATTGAGAGGAGATGAGAGATCAAAAGAAAGTTACATGGTTTCCCAAAGAAGAAAATAAGAGGTAAGAGAAAACCTCATATCTAGAGAAAAAATCTTCCCACAACTGAAAAATTGTTGCCTCTTCATCTGCAAATCCTTGCAAAAATCCCCAGGATGAAAAAAATGCTCCTCGGTAGTGTGAGTCTCTGATTTTTCTAGGATGACCAGGACTTTATGTTCATCTAAATTTGAGCACAAAGATGATTGAGAATCTTCATCGGGTGATTGTTCTGAGTTTTCAAAATGATAATCCCCAAGGAAAGGCTAGAAATCCACATAGGCACACTGCAACCAATCATCCTTGGGTGGCTGAAATAAATCTGTGACCATGTCATCATCATGTTTCCAAACATCTGAACCGTACAATCATGTAGACAATCATTTTGAAGGAAACATCTTGTCATTCTTCACTCGAAATCCACACTCAATGTCATAAATGGGATCTCTATTAAAACTAGAAAAACCAACCTCTAATCTATGTCTCCCTACACGTATAAACTCATTTATATGCTCACCAACTGCATCCAAGGGTTCCTTCATGAGTTCACCTATATGACTGTGACTAACCATTTCCTTGTCTTCGTGTGCAAGGAGAAAAAAATCTTGATCGACTTCAACTGGGTCTCCAATATGATGCATTTCATGGGGATTTTATTCACCAACAGATTCCTCATCATTGAATTCATACCTTCTGGTGATTATGGCGCACAAGGAATTTACTCTACAACTCATTTTGAAAAGATCTTGTACTAGTAAATTGGTAGGACCTTCTTCAATGATCTCTTCAAGCACCCGGCATCCTTGTTTATTAGAGATATCATCAGCAATGTATTGATAAACCATGTCAGACAAGTCCTCCATGAAGGGACTAATCACTTCTTCATCTTCATATGCAGGAGGAAGGCAAGGCTGAAAAAATTCATCACCATCAAGCAGGAGAAAAGATAACAATATCTCATCCCGATTTTCGAAATGTTGTACATCATCAGAACCATCTTCTTCTTGGTAAATTTCTTCATGGACATGCTCTCTGAGAAAATATCCATCATTAAGGGCTTGATCTTCAATGAGTTTTGAGACTTCTTTAGGCATCAAGAATGATCGATCTCGGGTTGGAAAATTTTCCTGGTAACCGTATTTGTTTGTCACAGCGTCACACATTGACTTCACTCTCTAATAGGCAATGAAAACATCCCATGTTGCATTTCAGGTAAGCTTCTTCTCATAATTTTGGAGGATAGTGTTGTATTCTTCTTTTCTTTGAATGCATAACTCGACCAAGAATTCTTTATTATGACAATGTTGTATCAATTGCTCACAAAACTCATTGTCTTATTTTATTTTTTCTTTGAGGCACCCAGAACTTTCTTCATTACTATCATCATCTTCTTGCTTCTAAATTGTTGTTTCAACAAATTCTAGAAGAAGTGTTTCTCTCAAGTCTTCAATAGGGTCCAAGGGTAAACCTTGTCCCAAAAAGGCATCTTCAAGGTCTTGAATATTATCTTCAAATTTATGAGTTCTAGGGCCCCAATGCTTAAGGATTTATCATATAAGGATCGTTGATGAATATATACTTTTAGGTTTGTAAGAATTTCTGATCCAGTTTCGTTACTTCTCCTCAATTGACAAGAGAAATAACGATACTATCACATCTTCATGTTCTAATCATAAAATAAATTTAGTAAATTCAATAATATGTGCAACGACCAAAAATGGATCACCATCAAACTTTGGACAATCCTCCCACTGCCTTTGTGGACATTTATTTGGATACCAATAAATGGACTCAACGTCCAAAGATTTGTATGCCTCGTGAATGTGCCACAGAGACATGTTTCCATTACTTGGGATAATACCTCAATGGAGTCACTAGATAAACTTACATGAAGTTTATCAAAGATGAAAAGGGAGCTTCCCTCAAATGGATTTTCCAAGCAAGCTATGGGAAAGGCTTTGGAATAGAATTGCCAAGTGTCGTTAAGGGTCGGAAAGGATTCAAAATCCTCCTCGGTAATGGTGCAAAAATATTATCACATAGATTGTAGCTTGGGCAAATCCCAACCCAAACCACAAAGGTGTGACAACTATGGGAGTATTTACCCACTGTCATCTTAGACAAAACACTCCCCTCACTTTAGTGATGATAAAATTACCACAAGGGGGAATCTCAGGTGACCCTAGGAGGATTGTGATGGAAAGTGAAAAAGGATGAAGGATTCCCCTATAGGTCAAGGTGAAGGGTGGAAAAAGAGGCTTAAGAATGAGTCTTGTGTGATGGAGAATGATTTCCAAAGTAGTGTACCTGCAAAACAATGTCAAACCTTGTTGGAACAAGACAATAGACGATAATATAAGCCTGAAAATCAATGGGGATGCAACAAGTAACCTCGTTGTCCCAAATGGAAGCAATATTGAAATATATATATCAACAATAAATGATAATAAGAGCTGCAAATTATACCATCAAAATCAAGTGCAAGATGTTGGAAACAATGCTAGCAATAAGTAGATAAATTTCAAATAGTTAGAGCAAGACTTTGATAGAAATTTAAGGGATGTTAGTTAGTGTTATCAACAAGATTTGTAATAACCTTAAGGTTGTAGCAAACTATTGCTACAACAACAACTTTAGCAAACTATTGCTACAACAACAACTTCTAGCCACTAAAACCAACAAACAATCCACCCAAACAATAACACTTAACTATTATATTAATTATGGAAGCTTGCAAGTGAATTTGAGTGGTAGAAAAGTGAGTAAAGACTAAGATAAAGATGAGTTTGTTGCAGCCCTATTGGTTGTAGCATTAAATTTATAACAACAATGAGATCACTTGGCCAATCAAGATGCCCTTAGGGCACAAAGTAGCTTAAAGCATGTAAATTTAGATTTCAAACTTAGAAAATTCAAAATCCTTGATATCACATTTACCAATGCATAATATTCAATCTCCAATGCAAGTAGATTAGTTCCTTTTCTATTGGGTTATGGGGTCTCTTGTTTATGATCTAGGGTTTAGTACTTCTCTAGGGGTGTAATCCTTTTTACTCCCTAGAGAAAACAAACCTTAGCAAGGGAAATCTACAAGGGTGTAATCCATTTTTCTCCTTGTAGCAACCTTTGCAAAATAACCTCTTCAATGACAATGTTGAACCCCATACTTTCTTCCTTTTTTTTTCTTTTTTTTATTCTGTACTTAGAATTTATTTTTCTAAGATTGTTGTGGTTCCACAAGTTTTCTGTCACACATTACGCACTCATCTTTCCCACAACCTACATTTTCTACCATACTTAGTCACTTTCACAAATTCATGAGTTGGCAGACTCATGGTGTATCTTCTTTCTTTCCATAAACCCACTGCCAATACTTAGTTTCTTTTTCATTCATGAACTGGCAGACTCGTGGACTCACAAATTCATCTTTTTGTATCTTTCCTTTTCGTAAGTCTGTCCGAGAAGAATTAATACTTAACCATTTTTCCATCCACAATGGCTTCATAGACTCACGATTTCATTTGAATTGTTTCTTTTCCCTCGGCTCCCCACCATGACGTGTCCCTTTTCTTTCACATTTCTCGAGTTATATTTATTGCCAATTCTACAGACTCAACTACTAAAATTATATCTTTCTTGATGATATTGATATTGAAAATATCTGGTTCCTAGATGAAGAGGAACGGACCCAAGAAAATGTACAGTTTTCTTCTACACTTGTTGTTGAAGATGAAGTCTTCTGTGACGAAGAAAACTTTTCTATACATAATGCATTATTTGATAAATCTTAAAAGAAATTGGTTTTTGAAAGAAACTTGAAGAATAAAAAGGGAAAGTCACAGTCTACCATTGATCTTCATATATATGCTTCTATCAAAATTATCTTCAATTCATAAGTTTATAAGGGATCTAGATGTTTCAATAGCTGATATGGAAGAGGAAAATCTCAGGCTTAAGGAGAGAATCAAAGAATTGGAAGCAACACTTATGCCTCCACCCATATTGGCTACACATGTTGTTGTGATTCAACCTGACATAAGTCTTCAAGGGATCCCTAAGTCAAGTCTATGGATGAAAGGAATCTCAAGCTTACTCATTGCTATTCGACATTTCGTGGAGGAAAATATAAAAAAAATAATTTCACTTATTTTACAATTATGGGACTTAGCAAAAGGCTTTTCTTCTCTCAGGCTCAAAATAAAAAATACTAAAGAATATTTGAATGTAGATTTAAAAAATGATGAAGGATTTCTTATAGACGGGGTTGCCATGTTTGTTGCAAGAGTCTCGACAATGACAGAAAAAAGAAGAAAACAAGAAGATTTTCCCTCTTAGAGCCGCATGAAACAATTAAAGGCATGTTGGATTGAAAGGATTAATACATTATTAGGGTTATTAAGTCAACTTAATAAATTATCAAAGAAAAAGAGTGAGGCATATTAAAAATTGTTAGTTTAGATATCGCATGTACTACCATTGAAGTTTCAAATACAAATTTGATATCAAATTCAATGCTCATGACCAAACAACATTTTGAAGAGCAAGTTGAAACTTTGAAAAAATCATCAACAAAAAAATTTGACAGTATGGTGGAATACACTTATGATGATATTAATAGTTGGCTTGTTGAGTATACAAATAAAAATGAAGATATTGAAACAACATTGCAAAATTTATCAATTGATCTTAGGGAAATTGAAAGTGAATCATTTAATATTAAAGTTAAGCAAGAAGTGATCGTTGTTCCTTTAAGAGAATATATCCAAGAATGGTTAAACAAGTCTATGATCAAGATTTCTGAGATTCCAATGGAAGCATTACAACTGGTTACATAACCACAACAAGCAAGGATACCAATGCCACATCAACAAGCAAATGAAAGTGAGAGATTCAATCACAGTAAGTCTACACTGATTACATACCTTCTTCCTTATCAGATTCCATCTAGTTATATTTATTCTTTCATTAGAAAATATAACTGAATTTTGATAAGTTCCTTTTGTCTTCTTTCTAGATCCCGCTGCTCAAGTTCGGTTCCACACACTTCTTTCTTCATCATATTTCTTGTAAATATTTTTTATGGTCCACGGGAGCCCCAATCCCAGTTCATTTATGGATAAATGCCTTTAAATTTCTAATACTGTAACAAACATTATCATTTTTGAGAAATTCTAGAGAACTATTTCGGAATTGATTTTGATTTTATTTTATCATTATCAATTTTGAGTATAAGATATTTGAAATCGGTTTATCAAAATCTTCTTTTGATCATAATAAGTAGTACTCTTTCAAAGTTCTCCTGTGCATTTGGAACATTTCCTTTTATATTGAATGTGATCAGAAACTTTATTATACTATGATGGATGTGAGGATATTTTTATTTTCTGCAATGTGTGATATGTGAGGTTCCTAGTCCACTTCTCAAGAATTCTCCATATATATTTATTTTTCAGCAATTTGAATTTTCTTGAGCTATAAATATTTGGATTTTGTGATTTGATACAATCCTATATTATTTTTGATAAAAATATTTAAAGAACATATTTATCCAAAGAGGAGTACCACCTCTTTAAAAACGCAAGGGGATTCATATCCTCATGAGGTTGTCATTTCGGTCCTGACAGATTTAAACGTCAACAGAAAACAAGATAGATCTTGATGGAGGGTGTATTCTCTTATACTCCTCCAAGGGTTTAACAATATTAACCTTTAAACCAAGAATAAACAACACAGTTGCAAAAATTCATTACCTAGTTCAAGAGATAGCATGCAAACACCCTTACTTATCAAGAATATTCCACCACATTGTCAAGAAAATAAGCATCAAGAGATAGTACTATCCTTCCTTCCAATATACAAGTAAAAGAATCCACAATACACCAAGAGAGATATAGAGAGAATTGCCCAAGTAGGGTGAAAATTTCAGCCAAGAGAATATGGAATTCTCAAAACCATGATGATAAAATTAGAGTGAAATGACCTTTGTCTATACAAGGTCATCTAACCCTAATTTGTCCACTTTACAAGTAAAAAACAAAATAGAAAGAGGGTTGACCCTCTAATTTGTCTTTACAATTTGCAAAAATGAAATAACATGAAATTAAAAGCCCCTAAGGGGTGACACCATTCCCTAAAGGGTGACATTAGGCCTCCAAAAGAGACATTGAGCCTCTAGGTGAAAGTTGTTGGGCCTCCAAAGGCCATGTTTCAGCTCATCGTATTCTATGGTGACAAGCAATGCATCTCTCTCCATCAAATCACATCACATCACCACCATGACCATCGTAACCCATCACAACCCCATCAAGAAAATTGACGTCAAGGGATAGGATATGCCATCCTAGGCCTCCCAAGGCCAATGTTCAGGTGCAAGGGGCCTCAGTGTGATCATCTCATGATGTCTAAGTGCCTCCAAAGGAAACTTTCATATTCCAAATTTTGCAATGAGTGAGGGCACATCATCCATCCTATGGGCTTCAAGCCCCTATGAAGGTCCAAGTGACCTAGTTCCTCCATGGAAAAGTTTTCAATCAGAAAGGTTCTGCAAAGAAAAAAAAGTACACCCTCCAAGGGTCCACAAGTCACATGTATCATTCCAAGTAATCCATATTTAATAAAATAACCACCCAAACATGTGCATCAAATCCACCCTTTTCAAAATAAGCAAATGCTCAAATACCTTATACAACTTGCGGAATTTAAGTATGGGAGGGTTTTCATGGTTCCCTATTGGGTAATTCAATCCCCAAGTCAAGGAGTGTTTCCCAAGAGGAACCTATTTAAGTCATGTAAAAATTATGAGGTGGATGGGGGTGTGACTTTTGGGCATGGGGTTTCTTGACATACAAGGGCTCACATTGTCTCATTTATGGGTGCCTTTCTAGATGGTGTGTTGCATCCACTTTTACAATGCAACATTTTTCCAAGCCCTTTATTTTCCATTAATTGATTAGGTCCAAAGAATTAAGTGCTATGTCAACCGCCAAGGTGAAATGAGGAAAAAGGAATAATTTCCGAGAAAATGTTTCCAAAATAAAGAAAGGACCCTTTGTAACATGTTCAAAGGCTTCAATTATTAAAATGACACTTACCATGAGACTGGACTTATTACCTCATGAAGCAAGATCTGTTGTCCTTTGTGGTCCAAGCTGGTGTGGTGGACACTATTGTTTCCAATAAATGGTGACATGTGGTAAGTGGAGGGGCTCTTTTCGTTCAACTAGCTCTCGACACTCCATGTCTTCAACCTGTGGGTCTTGAGACATCATCTCCTTAGTTAACCCTATAAATGGGGGGTAACACATATGTACTTTGAATTCCTTCCATAATTTATTCCATCCACAAAACAATATCATACCAAGGCAAGGTTTCCCCTGACCTTGTTGCACTATGAAGTCACCCCAAAACAAAGTCATCTGTAGCAACTTGACTCCACTACCCACCTTATGGAATAATTAACCAATCTAAACCAAGAATTGTATGTCTAGATTTCCTTTTCCTCGCTACTTCATCACCCGACCATGATGTTGCGTCTACCTCTCTATTCCTTGGAATGGTTATGCTTCACCCTCAACCACGATGCTCAAGACAAGAGAACCTCCCGTGCACAAGTAATCTCTTCATGTCGCAATATTCTTGTCTACACAATGCTCCAAACGAAGGAAAGTCCTCAACTTGACTCCTTTTGCCAAGTCACCTCTTTGCAACTCAACATCTACGATGAGTTTGGCCAAAACACCTACACTCCTCAAACGTCTGAATGAACTATCCAAATTTGTCCAAGTATAATAAGTCATCTCAAAGAACTTCCATTCCTTAGGCACGTTCAAACCAATACTTCTACCAACCTCATCCAACGACCTTGTCAAATCTCTAATTCATCGCACAATAATTCACAAGTCACCAAGGTGCACTCTGTCTCATCCTTTGTCCCATACCAAAGGCGAGTGAAAACCACCTAAGTCACTTGTTATGTGTTTTACCCATTCATTTTTACTTCCAAAAATTATTCGTCAACTTCTCTGTTGATTCCATCCATCTCCTAGAACGAAATTTCATTGCACCTCTTGCACGGGTCCAAACTCTGGAACTATCATCGCAACTGTCAAGTCATCACATGACCCAAAAAGGGACTTCAATGTGGTTTAACAAGATTAAAGTAGAAGCTTTATATAGTCCTATCATACACCTAATCAATATAACACCACAAATCACAATGCATGCATTGTCATAGGGTCACTTTTATATGTTTGGTAAATATTATGTGAGTTTATACATGTGTATTTAAATATCCCAAAATATATTTTAATGTAACATAAAATAATTTGGGTGTGTCTTTAAAATTATAGGTGATCACTAAATATTTAAGATTGATTTAAATTATTTTAACAAAATTGGAAAAATTCTACAAAGGATTATTAATGATCATAAATAGGAGACTAGATAAATACGTGGACATGATAAATTTTAAAAATTTGATGTAATTTTTGTATGTTAACAAATGCACATGTTTTGAACATTTTTCACCAAGGGACCTCCCATATGTGTTGTCTACTTTATTAGCTTCTCATGAGGAATGTGCTAATGATGGTAATTGGTTCTCATGGTTGTTCATGTGTCATTGACTAGGTGAATAACATCAAGCTTGTAATAACGACTTGAGTGGCTAAACCTTTTTTGAATGCTTCCTTTCAACTCATAGGTGCAATCAACAATCATTTTTAATGTTATCTATATTAAACTAAGTGCATTTGCTAATAAAAGTAGAAATAATGCGAGGAGGCACAAGTAGGGGGGGTAACATCATTGATCTTGAGGGAAAACATATATTAAGCTTCACATGGGAGATTGGAATTTCCACTAACAATGAGGTAGATGCCTAGCCCTATATCAAGATCTAAACCTGTCCAAAAAAAGAGGGATAAACAATCTCATAGTGGTAGGATATTTTTCAATAATTATATGGCACATACACTACCACTCTGTTCCAAAAGGCATTAGGTTGAGCAAGATTATTTAAAAGGCATAAGTGATGATGGAAAAATATGATAGTATTGAGTTCTACTAGGTCTTGAGATTTCATAATCCCCTAGCATATTCCAAGACTAATGAAGTAGTGGCAATTGAAATGGGTAATATTAAGATAAACGGGAAGGAATTCAAACAACCCATCTTCCATGACATTTGTTTGAAAGACACATTGTTAATGAACGCAAATTAGCGTGACATGTGGTGCATTGTGAGGTGGGTGGAGAGATAAACATTAATACCCCTATGGACATGAGTAGCATCACTTCCCATTTCACCTATGTTGAAATCTATTAAGGCAATGAGGATGGGATGGCGAGGTAAATACAAGTTTAATAGTATAGAATGTGGGATCCTATTCTTCTCATTTTTTTATGTGTCCAGTTGGATGAAGGAATGCAATGCTTATATTTCTTCTGCCTAACCCGGTTGACAATCCACCCTCCTTAGGTTCACATTGTATGATTCATTAAGAAGCAAGCAAAGGTTCTTAAGGAATTTTGTGGAGAGGAATTGGTTCAGTCCAAAGTTGGGAATTGTTCTAGTCTTTTGAAGAGAGGAATTGGTTTAGTCTCTTCTAGCATTGTGGCTAGTTTCCACCATGACTTAGACCATTATGTTCTTTGTGAAACAAGAGACCTAAGGAGGGGTTTGAGGCAATCTTAACACTGAGTTCCTAATACTCAGGAGGCTTTGTCTTTATCTATATGGAGGTGTGAAGGTTGGAAAGAAGATTAGTGTCACATCCTCACAGTGTGCTTAGTTGAATCTTACGATCGTGCACTTCTTGAGGGCATGTGGTACCACGATGTTTGTCACTTGGTTGCTTGGAAACACCAAGGATACTTTGTTCATACTATTCCTCTTCACCTAAATCATACCCATACTTTGTTCTAGGCTACTGGCGAGTCACACTCCTACTCTAGTGCAACTCTTGTATACTTAGACATTTGTTAATAGCTTAACACTTAGCCATATATAAGCATACATCCATAAAACAAAGAGAACACTTGTGAAAAAAACAAGAGAAACACATATATAGTGTGGGTGACATGAACCATGCCTAACACCTGGCTTCTTATTATTGAAAAATTGTTACAATATGAGAACTACCAGCTGGGTTTACAATTTGGAAGAATCACACGACTTGCCTCACCTCACCAAGACACTCATACACAGATTCGTCACATCAAGACTCATCTGTCATAACATATTTCACAAATTTTGTGGAGCACCCCAAACATGCATCCACCACAGACTCACCGTCTCTTCTTTGTTGCAAGACTTCACATAGAGCTGTGGCTCTGTCTCCTAGCATGCCTCCTCATACCTGCGATAAGAATTCCCCCAAACTCATCCAAAAATAAGGTCACCCCATCTCTACCCACATAATCACCTCAAGGCAACACAAGTCCTCCGAAGTGGAGCGACTTGGCTCCTTGAGGGAGCTCAACCCTCTTCATCTAAGTTTCCCTAAAAATCGTAGAGTTGATCTTGCTCTCCTTGTTCTTCTAATCTCCTTCCTTGGTTGTGCGCCCTTATTCTCCTATATGGACTCCAAAGGTCACCATTGTGAACCATCATGTCCTTTGGGGATGTCACACCCATTTGCAAACTTGGTTTCCCAAATGAACCCACGTGCTCGTCAAATGACATGCCCCTTAGGACCGATACAGCCAACCTTGGTGTGCCCCTCATGTTGGCACACCCTAATCTCTTGGTTGCTTCATACTTGGGAAAGCCCCTTTACATGTTCGCAAGCCCAAGTCATCCACTTGCCCAACTAGTTCCACCTTCTTGAGGACTTTGGCGAGGGCCTGTGCACCCTTCTAGCCGAAGAACTCACATACTCCCCCACCTCAAGTCGTTTTTGCAGATATGACAAAGTGGAAACCCCAAGTTTCCACAAACCAACCAAACTATACTACACCTAACTCCACACAATCTGTTGGGATGTTGTTTCCTTGTTGTTTTTCAGTTATGTTGTTGCTGTCGTTTCCTAATACAACTTAATGATTCCCACTTCACTTCAAAATTTTGCCTATGTGTTGAATTCCTCGTGACTCATTGTTGTGATCATACCACAACTCGATTCCATGTCTCCACACATTATCGACCCCCACGTCTCGAACTAGTTGGGTAGCTAATCCAACCATCATGCCCAATCCATGAGTGTGCACATCCTCATGCCCAAACTTAATCTTTTATGTCCACAACTTACATCACTCTATCCAACCACAAATACTAAGACAAGTGTCCACCCTTGCCTCACTATTGCTTCCATCGTCCAATCTTTGTCAAGGAGATCCTCCATAATGTCTAAGTGTTGTACTTCGAACTTTTTGGTGCGTCCTGTTATCACACAAATTGTAGCATGGGAAAAACCCAACCCAAACCACAAAAGTGTGACAACTATGGGAGTATTTACCCATTGTCACCTTAGATAAACACTACCCTCACTTTAGTGATGATAAAACAACACAAGGGAGGAATCTCGAGTGACCCTAGGGGGATTGTGATGGAAAGTGAAAAAGGATGAAGGATGCCCCTATAGGTCAAGGTCAAAGGTGGAAAAAGAGGCTTAATAATTAGTCTCATGTGATGGCGAATGGTTTCCAAAGTAGTGCACCTGCAAAACAATGTCAAAGCTGCCCAAAACAAGACAATAGATGATAATAGAAGCCTCAAAATCAATGGGGATACAACAAGTAAAATCTTTGTCCCAAATGGCAGAGATATGGAAATATATATATCAACAATAAATTATAATAAGAGTTGCAAATTATACCATCAAAATCAAGTGCAAGATGTTGGAAACAAAGCTAACAATAAGGAGATAAATTCCCAATAATTAGAGAAAGACATTGATAGAAATTCAAGGGTTGCTAGTTAGTGTAATCAAAAAGATTTGTAACAGCCTTATGGCTGTAGCAAAATATTGCTACATCAACAGCTTCTAGCCACTAAAATCAACAAAGAATCCACCCAAGCAATAACACTTAACTAGTAGATTAATTATGGTAGCTTGCAAGTGAGTTTTAGTGGTAGAAAACTAAGCACAGAGTAAGATAAAGATGAGTTTGTTGCAGCCCTATTGGCTGTAGAATTAAATTTATAACAACAATGAGATCACTTGGCTAATCAATACACCCTTAGGGCACAAAGTAGCTTAACACATTTAAATTTAGATTTCAAACTTAAACAATTCAAACTCCTTGATATCACGTTTACCAATGCATAATATTCAATCTCCAATGCAAGTAGACTAGTGCCTTATCTATTGGGTTATGGGGTCTTTGTTTATGAGCTAGGGTTTACTACTTCTATATGGGTGTAAGATTTTTTACTCCCTAGAGAAAACAAACCTTAGCAAGGTAAATCTACAAGGGTGTAAGCCTTTTTACTCCTTGTAGCAACCTTTGCAAAATAACCTCTTCAATGAATACAAGATAGATCTTGATGAAGGGTGTATGACCTTATACCCCTCCAAGGGTTTCACAATATTAACCTTTAAACCAAGAAGAAACAACACAATTGCATAAATTCCTTACCTAGTTCAAGAGATAGCATGCAAAAACCCTTACTTATCAAGAATATTCCACAACATTGCCAAGAAAATAAGCATCAAGAGATAGCGCTAGCCTTCCTTCCAATAGACAAGTAAAAGCATCCCCAATACACCAAGAGAGAGATAGAGCGAATTTTCCAAGTAGGGAAAAAATTTCAGCCAAGAGAGTATGCAATTCTCAAAATCATGATGATAAAATGAGATTGAAATGACCTTTATTTATACAAGGTCATCTAACCCTAGTCCACTGTACAAGTCAACAAAAAAATAGAAAGAGGGCCGACCCTCTAATTTGTCTTTACAATTAAATAAAATGAAATAACATTAAATTAAAATCCCCTAAAGGGTGATGTCATTCCCTAAAGGGTGACATTAGGCCTCCAAAAGAGACATTGAGCCTCTAGGTGTAAGTCATCGGGGATCTAAAGGCCATGTGTCACCTCATCATATGCTAGGGTGACAAGCAATGCATCTCTCTCCATAAAATCACATCATGTCACCACCATGACCATCATAACCCATCATAACCCATCATAACCCCATCAAGAAAAGTGACATCAAGGGCTAGGATATGACATCCTAGGAATCGCAAGGCCAATGTTTGGGTACAAGGGGCCTCAATGTGATCATCTCATGATGTCCAAGTGCCTCCAAAGGAAACATTTATCTTCCCAAGTGTGCAATGAGTGGGGGTGCATCATCCATCCATGGAAAAGATTTCACCTAGAAAGGTCCTGCAAAGATAAACAAGCACGCCCTCCAAGGGTCCACAAGTCATATGTATCATTCCAAGTAAGTCATATTTAATAAAATAACCTCCCAAACATGTGCATCAAATCACCCCTTTTCAAAATAAAAAAAATTTCAAAGACCTTGTACAACTTGCCAAATTTAAGTATGGGAGGGTTGTCATGGTGCCTTATCGGGTAAGTCAATGCCCAAGTCAAGGAGTGTTTCCCAAGAGGACCCTCTCTAAGTCATGTAAAAGAGTATGAGTTGGATGGGGATGGGACTTTTTGGCATGGGGTTTCTTGATATACAAGGGCTCACATTGTCTCATTTATGGGTGCCTTTGTAGAGGGTGTGTTTCATTCTCGCTTGCAATGCAACATTTTTCCAAGCCCTTTATTTGCCATTAATTGATTAGGGTCCAAAGCATTGAGTGCTATGTTCAATGGAAAGTAAAGAGAACCGCAATGACACTTGAATCTAGGAACACATAGAGTGTCATGTGCAAGGAAAGTAAAAGGCATCCCAAAATGCATTCCCTCAACAAGCGAGACATTTATTAATTATGTGTTTTATTTTACAGGTCCTTGATTTTTATGGAGAATAATTTCATTGCTCTCGGGACATTAGGGAGAGAATCTAGAGGATAATGTATGGATTTTATCTTTTTCCAACTACAAACCTCTGGGCCTTTAGCCCCTTCTTCCCATGAAATGAAGTACAAGCCCTTTTTGGGTCAATAATCCCGAAAACCAAAAAGGTGAGGAAACAAAAGGGAATAAGTGTGGAAAATGATAAGTATGTGTGGGATTGGTACAATAACCCTTTCAAGGAGACCTCCTAGTAGCAACGCCTTTCCTGAGGGTGACCCACTTACTAGGAAAACATGTCAAGCACCAAGGTGAAATGAGGCATAAGGCATAATTTCCAAGCAAACATTTCCAAAATCAAGAAAGGACCCTTTGCAACATGTTCAAATGCTTCAATTATTGAAATGACGCTAACCACGAGACCAAACTTATTACCTCATGAAGAAATACCTGATGTCCATTGTGGGCCAAGTTGGTAGGGTGGACACTAATACTGCCAATAAATGGTGATGTGTGGTAAGTGGAGGGGATTTGTCCACTCAACTGGCTCTTGACACTCCATGTCTTCAACCTACAGGCCTTGAGACATCATCTCCTTAGTTAACCCTAGAAATGGGGGGTAACATATGGCTCCTACTTGGGGACATGTGCTCATCGTAGAGTACATGAGAACCTCAACATCTCCTGGTAAGACCTGTGCCTACACACACTCAAACAATCATGTTGGGATATCGAAGGTGGCACACTCATTGTTTTATTCATATGATCAAAAATTTAAAAAATCCAACTATGCATCAAAAATAAAATTTTGCATTTTTTCAAAAATTTCTAACTAACATGTAATACGATTCAATAAAATGTAGTAAACAACTATGTAGAAATGCAAATAAATAAACATGTAAAGAAAAATATGAAAGTAAATGCAACTACACTAAGATGAACACCAAAAATGCAAATGCAAGAAAGCAAAATGAACTTCCTACTTACTTGGGGCCCAAGGCCCGTAGAGATCAAAACCCTAAATATGTTAGGTTAAGTTGTACAACGAGTGCAACCACATGCTCACCATTTCATCAAGGTATCTCCCCTTGTTCTTAATCATGTAGTACAACAAAGATAATTCAAGCATAAATAATCATGAGCATAAATAAGCATGTAATAAAACATAGAAAGAAACTCATGGAGGTGGGTGGGAGGGAGCCAATCCTGTTGGAAAGAATGGCCACAAGCTTGATCCACCCATATCTGAATAGGGATACCATATATACATGATGGATCATCTTCTTCCTCACTCACATGATCACTGGTTCTTGAAGATTGAGAGGAGATGAGAGATCGAAAGAAAACTACATGGTTGCCCAAAGAAGAAAATAAGAGGTAAGAGACAACCTCATATCTGGAGAAACTACATGGTTGCCCACTAACCAACTAGCTCTCTGTTGTACTTTCTGGCTAGCCTAACTAGATAGTTAAGGGGCCTCCTTTTTCTCACCCTTGTGCCAAAAGGAACCCAACATATTGGTGACCCTCGGATCATCAAACTGACATCACCTCCTAGGATGCCCCTCCTCTACCTGCTCGTCAACCAACCCCAAAACAACATCAGCCTCACAACTATGGGGTCCCATATTTTCATGACCAAACCAACAAAGGTGTATCGGTATTAAAAATATACCCATATATAAACTCAATGACAAATAATAAATACATAAATATCATACATGCACCTTGGTTGTCCCAATCCTCCCTGTTAGCACTGAGAGTCACCCTCATATTGCGGGAGGACAAGCCCAGTACCCATTAGAGTTTAGGTGGATGTTGGTTTTATATCGATGGAGGTCAATGGCCAAAACTCAAAACATGAATGACATTCAACACAGAACTGGATAGGAAATGCACAGGGACATGAGGGCCACATTAACTTTAGTCAGTAAATTGAGTTAAAGCGAGAGCAGAGGGAAGACTTAGAGAGAAGGTGAAGGAGATTGTTATGGGCATCAGGCCTTCCAACAACTTTGGGAGGAAAACTCAAACTCAGCAGCCTTCTTGAGCTCAAGTTCGGACACTGAAATATGTCTGCAAGACACACAGTAACAACAACAGTATGATCAAACCTCCATCATCCTGCGACTACAACAACTCGACTGAATCTTCCATGCCTGAGTCATTCAATGTGAGAGGGGAAAGAGAACACAGGGGAATGAATAAAACTAACCACGATACCACTATAATCAAACCTCCATTACAACAACATAACGATCCTCAACTGGATCATCCATGCCCAAGTGTTTTAAACAAGTTTTACAGACAAAATGGAAAATAGGGAAGTTGACTTCTATTAACATGAAAGTCTCAAGTCGATTACATAACCAGAGAACATCTCTGGAAGAAAAAAATTACATATTGGGAGCTTTGCTCAACCAAAGACCCCCTGCATCAAAATAACAGAACCCCATACATAGACTCAAAAATTTCGTAAACAACAGTAGAGGCATGCTTGAGCTTCTCATCCAATGCCATACGTCTGTGTCTTCTCAGTCAGACTGCATATGCAGTTTTTCTGTCAGACGCAAGCTCAGACTGCCTGAGTTGTCTGACCGTTCTGATCTTTCATTCATGGGGGAGACGATGTTTCAACCACCACCCCTGCTTTCACTAATTGCTTCATCGATATCAGGACAGGCATGAGTCAACTTGACACCTAGAAAACGTGACGACGATCTCATTCTACAACTACCATGGGGGTCTTCGGCCTTCAGTGCAGCTCATGCGAAATTTTCACCCTCCTTCACGCTTCCAAAGTTTTGGGCGCCAGCTTCTTCCCCACCGCACTCTTCTTGTATGCGGCCTTGGGCCATGACCCATCACTTATCTCCATAGGCGCTTCGGGACTTCATTTCTCGGGGAGTCGGGGCGCTGCTTCCTGTAAAAATTTTGATTCACGAAATCACGAATCTGTCGATTCCGGCACCATGTGCCCCTCTGGTTTGGACAACCAAGATCTACTTCGCATTTTAGGAATCAGGGAAGTTTGTGCCTTCCTCACTTCAAAATTCCTAAAGTGGCATTCTTCGTTGTCCCAATATGTGTGTGCCTTAGCACAACGTACCAAGAAGTCACATCATCGCCCAGACTTTGGATAAAACACATTTGTGGGTTTTTTAAGCCCCTTTTTTCTCATTTGGTCACCCAAGGGCCAAATCCTAAGGAAAAACCTCCCCTTACAAATATATGTGCTAACATTAGGCTCCACGGGCGATAGAGTCCTCCCTGCGAGGCTCTAAGATCTTCTGTAGTTCCAATCGCCTTATGCATTGGGCTATGGAGTCATGCTCAACAAAACATCCTGTTGAGGATTATAGGCCGACGAATACCCTACTCTAAATGAAAGAAAAAACATGGGCTCCAAAGGAGCTTATTTATATACATCCTAGACTAATTAATTTTTACACAGTGTTAGGTGAAATCAAACTTCCACCATAGCCACTCAAGCAACTTCCTAGCTGCAAATTTGTTTACTCTGTCAATGATTGATAACAGAGAATGCAACTGTGAAAACATAATAGTTACATTCTTCAAATTTCCTCCTAATGATGAGGTCAAGATAAATATGGGCGAGTTCAAAACATGAATGAAATACAACTCCAGGTATTCCTTCATAAGCTCATAGGACAAGCGACAAACTCCAGAAAATTTATAACATGCAGCCTTCTCTGCTACACAGTTGCTCACACATTGCTGGATTTCTCTGGAAAGCTTAGGTGGGTGAGAGGCTGATGCAGGTTGACTGACCTCAGACGATGGCCGCTCACTTACAAGCTTTGGACAAGAGATAAACTGCCCCTTCTGGTTCTCCTTTTCTTCTTCATAGCTCTCCCAAGGATCAGATTCATAATCATCATAAACGAGAACCGTGGGAAAGATATGCTATTCATCATGCTACTCAAGATGGTTGATTTCCTCATAATATTTTTCTTTAATGAATAGAGGATAAGGGTCTACTGTATGTTCTTGGAAATCCTGCATATCTAACTCAAAATTTGATTCATAGTTGTCATACATAGGCTGGTTTCTCCCCAGGTCAACAAACTGTGATGAGGGGTTGCGTTGCTCTTCATCCGAATACACAAATATTTCTTCATTTAAATCTGAGACAACAGGTGCATCAAGGACAAAATATGCCACCTCTATGGCTATGTAATCCTCAACCTCACCATCATGAGCAGGGATGCCAAGAACATCTGTTTCCAGGACTAGAATGTCCTCTGCATTTTCTTCATAAGAGTAGCGAGCAAAATCTTCCTTCAATTCCTCTATTCTTGTAGAAAGTGATCGTATTAGCTCCATCAGCTCCGCCAAAGAATCCTCTTCCTCCTCACAACCCTCATCCTCACAACTTTCATTCTAAACAACCATATCTTGATCACCATCTCCACATTCCTCACAACAATTATGACAGATAAACTCAGAGGAATAGAACTTTTGACAACGCATATTGAAAGCTGCATGAAATTCCTTTAGGGAGGAGATACTAGCATGAGGTAAGGAATGATACCATTCACGAGCATCCCCTGCTAACAAGAACATGAACATCTTAATTAACACATCCTCATGATGTATCTCCCACTGATGCATGAGTTCATGAAACTCACTGAGATGTTAAGTAGGGTTTTCCTCTCTACGCTCTCTAAATATGGGCAAATAATCACCCCATTCATCCATAGTAGGGACAACATTAGGAAAACCATGAATAACAGAAAAATTAAAAGGAGAAAACCTCCGAGCCAAGATTTTGTTCATTTTGAACTAGTGGAGTCGCCAATCGATTCTTCAACCATGGATTCGCAAGGTGAATGATGTGCAGAATGAGTGTGTCTGGTCTTTGTTCACCATCAAAGACTAGATATGATCATTGGGTTCTCCCAGGGGGCTATAGTTGTAGCCAGAGGCAGTCACACTGAAACTGTGGAGTCGGAACAGTGGAGTCGACAGGTGCAGGTTGCAATCTTCGATGGTTCTGATATCTAATGCACCTTCATAATCAAAATCTCTTTGTCGTTCTATCCTAGGGAAAAGTCTTCAATTCATTCCCCGACAATGGTGCCAGAAATGTTAGCACTGAGAGTCATCCTAATATTGTGGGAGGACAAGCCCAATACCCATTAGAGTTTAGGTGGATGTTGGTTTTATATGTATGGAGGTCAATGGCCAAAAATCAAAACATGAATGACGTTCAACACAGAACTGGACAGGAAATGCACAGGGATGTGAGGCACACATTAACTTCAGTTAGTAAATTGAGTTAAAGCGAGAGAAGAGGGAAGACTTAGAGAGAAGGTGGAGAAGATTGTTATGGGCATCATGCCTTCCAAAAACTCTGGGAGGAAAATTCAAACTTAGGAGCCTTCTTGAGCTCAAGTTCGGACACTAAAATATGTCTGCAAGAGACACAGTAACAACAACAGTATGATAAAACCTCCATCATGCTATGACTGCAACAACTCGACTGGATCTTCCATGCCCAAGCCATTCAATGTGAGAGGGGAAAGAGAACACAGGGGAATGAATAAAACTGACCATGATACCGCTATAATCAAACCTCCATTACAACATCATAATGATCCTCGACTGGATCATCCATGCCCGAGTGTTTTAAACAGTTTTTACAGACAAAATGGAAAATAGGAAAGCTAACTTCTATTAACATGAAAGTCTCAAGTCAATTACATAACCAGAGAATAGCTCTAGCAGAACAAAATTACAGATTGGGAGCTCTACTCAACCAAAGACCCCCCGCATCAAAATAACAGAACCCCATACATATACTCAAAAATTTTGTAAACAACAACAGAGGTGTGTTCGAGCTTCTCGTCCAATGCCATATGTCTATGTCTTCTCGGTCAGACTGCATATGCAGTTTTGTTGTCAGATGCAAGCTTAGACTGCCTGAGATGACAGACTGCCTGAGTTGTCCGATCGTTCTGATCTTTCATTCATGGGGGAGATGATGTTTCAACCACCACCCCTGCTTTCACTAACTACTTCATCGAGATCATGACGGGCACGAGTCAACTTGGCACCTAGAAAACGTGACGGCGGTCTCATTCTGCAACTACCACGAGGGTCTTCGGCCTTCGGCGCAGCTCATGCAAAATTTGCACCCTCCTTCACGCTTCCCAAGTTTCGAGTGCCAGCTTCTTCCCCACCTCACTCTTCTTGTATGCGACCTCGGGCCATGACCCATCGCTTATCTCCACAGGCACTTCGGGATTTCGCTTCTCAGGGAGTCGGGGCGCTGCTTCCTGTAAAACTTCTGATTCGTGAAATCGTGAATCTATCGATTCCGGTGCCACCTGCCCCTCTGGTTTGGATGGCCCGGATCTACTTCGCATTTCAGGACTCAGGGGGGGTTTGCGCCTTCCTCACTTCAAAATTCCCGAAGTGGCATTCTCCGTTGTCCCAATATGTGCGCGCCTTAGCACAATGGGCCAAGAAGTCACATCATCGCTCCGACTTTGGATAAAACACATTTGTGGGTTTTTTAATCCCCTTTTTTCGCATTTGGTCACCCAAGGGCCAAATCCTAAGGGAAAACATCCCCTTACAAATATATGTGCTAACACTCCCCAAGCAGCAGGAGCATGCTTGGATGGCGTCGAAAATCCATCTCGTGATACAAGAATTTATAGAACACCCGAGGGCTCTGCCACCAGACCCACTCGAATGTAGGGGTAAAATAATGACCTGCGACCCCTCCCCTCTGTCAGGGCAAAATCTCTTCCCATCTCATCATTTGTGGATCATGTGCTACCGACAACTCCAAAATAACCCGAGGGTGTAGTAAAACCACCCTCTCTAACACAAAGGCACAAAAAACTGAGCCAAAGGTGAACTCGCCACCTCTAGCCACCATACATCGGTCCAACTGTGACACCATACATGAACACATCAAGGAGGCCCATGAAAACAATCGACCATTCATGGCCTGATTTGCAATCACCATATGTGCACCAGAAATGTGTTGCATCCCTAGTGACCCATAGATCTAGACCGCATCGCACAAAAAACCTGTACCTCGAGCGAGTCAATCGAGATGATGCCGATCGAAACCCCACTCATAACTACTCCCCCTGAGCAATACCGTCTCACCAGTGCCCCCACAGTCACCACAGTCGACAGTCGCAGTTTCTCCATGAAAGCCGCCCTTCGAAACGAGAGCCTAGTAATGAAATAAATGTCAATATATGTCGTGATCCACAGATCTCTCCCACGTACCAAAAATCACTACCAATCGGGCTTCCAAATCTATACTATAAAGTCTAACAGCAACTCTTGGGTACATATTAGTGCATAGTAAAAAATAACAGTAACTGAGCCTAGGCCAAATGTCGTTGGATCTATGCATCAACTCCCACCTCTCTCTTGAGAGACTCCCAGTCTCTCTCCCTCCACTTCACCGACATCCTCACTATCAGATTGGAAACCTGCATCCACGACAACATAAGTTATGTTAGCTCGTCATCATGCCAAAAATCCCATCAAATCCATATAAACACATTTTTTCCCTTGCGTGACTATTCCCACAACAGTCGTGCACACATGTGCAATTGTTCCAATAACATTCCCACACTCCTAACTGACAGTCTCACTTACAGTCGTGCACTCCTACACAATTGTTCACCAAATAGTCACACAATTCTTCCCTCACCTTGGGCACGGTTTTCAGTCTGACAGTTGTGCATCTGTTATTTGAACAACCACACACATTTGTGCGGCTATTGCTCGAACAACCGCACACATGCCCAACCACCCCTCCGCGTGGCAGAAACCCCGAGCACCGCACACATATGCGTAGGTGTCGTTGATACAGACATGCACTATGCACAAAATTATTAATTAAACTAGCACATATGTGCATGGGGATCCTAAAATCTCCCTCGTGGACCCACCCCCACACTCAAACAAATGGACGTATGACCCCCTACCCTCCCAAAATCATAGCTACACTATGCAGTAAGTTTTGACGGCTTACATGGCTCTCTCACCACTCGAATCTGGCCTCTCCTTCTCTCCCACAACTCATAAATGTTCGTGTAGGAACCTCTCAGACCTCCACAACAACAAGTACAAATGAGGTGGTTATGTGTCCCCCATGCCCTTATATACGCACTTTGGCCCAACTTCCTCACATCTGTTAGGGAGCATTTGAGATTTTTTTCTCACACCGTTCACACCCACAAGATCCAAATTCCCTCACCTTCACAATGATACTCTCAGATTCTCAATTCAGTTTGGAGACCCGGGGACCCCTTTTTCCCACCCCGGGCACATGTATGCATCCCCTGTCCACATTTCATTATCATGCAACTGTTATACTGATCAGGGGATCAAATTTTGCTCAATTTTCAAAGTGCTCGGAATGCGACGAAAACAGTGCCATTGCGTCTGTCTCGTCTTCCTCATTCCGGCGGTATATTTACTTTCGCAAATGGAGTCCGTATGGAGGAGATATTGCGATCTGTCCGCCAAGCCAAACAGGCAAAAATTTGGGATGCTGACTGTACCTGTCCGTACAATCCGTATGGCCACGTGGTAGGGCCGTACCATCATGATGATGTGGTAGTTTGATGATGTGGCGTATTTTTATTGGATGGTGGTTGTCCAATTGGATGTTGACATGTGTCATATTGGCAGCGAATGAGATGAGGGCACGTGGCCCAATGCTTGGGCGCCACGTGTCCCTCATTGATTGGCCTATAATTGCTATGTAAAAATAATGGAGGCCGCGGGGTTTGACCCCCGGACCTCCCACAACATAATGCCTTTACAATTTTCGCTAACCATTATGCCGACCGTTGGTTCTTGTTCCATATACCGACGCACATATATTTATGTTTACTTGTTGTATTATGTGGAAAGGGGTCGGGCTAATATGACCATGTTTTATATAGTCGCGCGAGGTCTATGTTACATAGCCCGTGGGTATAGTTCCACTATACACATATATAATCATGTAATGTAATATATTGCGCGCGGGTTTGATACCCATAGTTGTATTATATATGTTTTAACCATATTACAATGCGGGTACACGCGGTTGTACTTTGCGCGGGAGTTACAATTGGTTGCACGGTTTTAAACGGTTCAACCACTTTTTCGCCGAACCCAAGGTCTTATGGGCCATATGACCGAATGCTGAGGCGGTTAGGGGCTGGAGGCGCCTTAACCGTCCTACGGTTTGTACCAGTGCGCGGTTGCGTACGGGACTGGGTTCTTTACGCTTAAATGAGTGTGTGTGCCAGGTTTGGAGAACAAGGGTGCGAATTGTAGAACCAGAGACAACAAAGTTGGAGAAGGAGCTTCAAGGAGGCATATCTTTCTCATTTTTCGACCGTTTCAGGTGCCGAAAGAGCCCAGGCAGGGGTTTTGGGACGCTGCGGAGCCATTGGAGCAGTCAGTTTGTCAATTTGATCATTGTAAGGCATGTTTTTGAGCACTTTGAGCAATTTAATAATAATGATCCATTGGACGCTGGACCAGGAGATGTAGCCCAAATTGGGGTGAACTCCTTTATCAAGTTGTTGTGTTTATGTGCTGATGTTCAATGTTTTATGCTGCTGTCTATGTGTATTTTGCATAAGTAATCCTTAATTTATGTGTTGCAAATTGATTCTGTTGCTTTAAACACACAACATTTCACTTGCAATAATCATTCAAGTTTTTCAAGTCTTCTTCAAATTTTAGATCAAGTTGGTATCAGAGCACTGGTTTTGAAGACTTGATTGTTTTTCAAGTTTTGTTTCTGATTCTCACAAGGTTGAACCTCACACGAGGAGAAGGTCAACTTGTGGAGCCAAGTTCTTATCCTACGAGGAGGAAGCAGTTTCATTCACCGCGAGTTGCAGAGAGACATTCACCAAGAATGGCACATGCAGAAGATCATGAACGTGTTCCAGACGAAGACGAAGATCTCTGACAGGCTGTCATAGAGTTGAGAAACATGATGAAGATTTTGTTGGAACG
>SNQJ01S0007583.1:234853-251888 GCA_010110895.2 Picea sitchensis
CCTATCTCTAACATTTCTTCACTAAAGGAATTTCATACTATGAATGTAAGAAAATTTATCCTACTAAGCTCCTCTTGAATGATTGTTGTGAGCATTATGAATTTGTTAAATCTACCACATATGAAGACGAGAAAATGTTTTTTCACGAAGACGGTTCTCCTTGTGAAGAAGATCATGCTTGTAATGAAGAGGTTGTTGTAGAAGCATTTGTTCCTCACGACATTCAAGACGATTCTAGTCGTCTTCATGATGACATGTTGTTAGAAAACTGTTAGATAATGATTTTCTGCATGTTATTAATGAAGATCAACCTATTTTTGATGAGTACCTGGATGATTAAGAGGAGCTGATTTTTACAACAACACATGAAATTTTTAAACAATAGTCTTGTATATGACAATTTTGATTCAGAGTTAGAGCCTGGTTTTGAAGAGCATATTTCTACATCAGCATGCATTGAAGATCAGAGCGTTGAACCAGTATATCATGAATCAGAATATGAGGAAGTCATTGAAAATTTTTGTCAGCAGCAAATTCCAATTCAAGTTTTGAAAGGTAATGCAGACAACTTGCAGTGTTTTTCTGTTCCATTTTCAGAATCTCAAAAGAAAAAGATTGACATCATCTTCAACCATGAAGCAGAAATTACAGAGCAGCACCCTTATCTTTTAAATCAGTGGGAAATTGTTATTGAGTTTCAAGACCCGATGGCAATCTACATTTGCTTTGTTGGTTAAAGTAGAAAGTGTGCTTGAATAAGCTCCTGGATCGAGCATTTGGTTTTTAGATCATTTTCAGTTTGCAGTTTCAGAAGTTGTGGTTATCAGTTTGAGCTGGTGTGCAGTAGGAGGAATAAGACTCCATAGCCCAATGAAGGCACCGGTGANAAGTGTGCTTGAATAAGCTCCTGGATCGAGCATTTGGTTTTTAGATCATTTTCAGTTTGCAGTTTCAGAAGTTGTGGTTATCAGTTTGAGCTGGTGTGCAGTAGGAGGAATAAGACTCCATAGCCCAATGAAGGCACCGGTGAATAGCTTTTCAGTTTTCAGTTTGATCTTTCAGTATATAGGAGCTTTACAATTAGTTATTGGTCTCTTGAGTCAAGACAGTAAATTGGAAGTGCGCACCATATCCAGGAGCTTTGGCTTAAACCCATCAAGCGTCAATGGGCATGTGTTTCAGGGAATTCGAGGAAGTAAATATAAACTTCCCTCCAACTTATAAATTTGACAGAGGACAAGTTGGTTTGCAAGGATACGACTCTAGTGAAAGAGTTTCTCCGCCTAGTGTGACACAGTAATATTTCATGACAGTAGTAATGGGACATCAACTCAGTGAAAATCAACATGTCCTCTTGTTGCTTCTGTTACACGATATGATGTCTGCATGGATGTCAAAGATAGTGATCACAAACCTGTGAGATGCATGTTCAGTGTTGATATTGCATGCGTAGACGGAAGAATCCGCAGGAGGGAATTTAGGGGTCTATTGTGTTTTAATAAGGAAATAAAAACTCTTCTTGAAGAATATAATAGCATCCCAGATATAATCGTCAGCAAAAACAATATAATAGTGTAAGATTATGATTCTCTTGTTCTGAGAATAACGAATACATGCAAGAAGATTAAGGCAATATTTGAAGTTGTTTGTGGATGTGAGGTCTTTGTCAACAGTGCCCAACGCTATGATATTTCTATTAGAAGAAGTTATTATGTGAGAGGTTGCTTTGGACTTCCACGATGGTTGCAGGTACATCCGGCTTCTGGTGTCATTGGCCCAGGTGAAATTGTTGAAATAAGTGTGTACCATAAGATTCAATGACATCTATGTTAGCAGAGACCCTAATTTCATCTCCTCCATTACTTGGAGCATCTTTTGGGATATTTCGTTAAGAAAGGCTAGTCCACTGGAAAGTCTGAGCAGGACGTAATATTTGTGGATGGCAAACCCTGCAACCTAAGTTGGACATGGGACCATAATGATCACTTGGAAGATTTGAACCTTTGTAAACCAAAAGAAGTGGCTGGTGATGGTAATCGATCCTCCACATTGAAGAATGTCAGATCGAGTGACAAGATTCAAAGCATATCTAGCTTGCTTCACTTTGTTGCAGCCAACTTTTCATATTCGATTTAAAGGCATGAAGGTAGCCAAGCAACAACTAGAGGATGAAAGAAGAGGAACATGTGGCAGATCATATTTCAAGCAGAGATTTTTTAGTCAAATGGATCGAGCGCTTCCAGATTTAAAGGCAGAAGAACGATCAACAACAAATCTATAACCTGAATTTCGAGAAGAAAGATCAGCATCCAAACTGTTTTCCGATCCAATTTTGGCAAATTAAATCCAACCACTCTGGATTTTCTGTCAACAAGCTAGATATTCTTTGTTTTTAGTCTATAGATAGATTGTATTTCCCAAAATCCCGCAACAGCTCATCTATTGTTATAAAATCTATGATTTTGTATGGTTTTTTTTGAGGGGAGAGAAAGGGACTTGGGATGCATAGGTTGTGTGCCTACTATTGTAATCCTGTGAGCATTTTTGTCTTTACAACATTTGTTATCAGAGAATTTTGAGGGTTGAATTATCAGTTTGTTACCCTTTTTTTTTGCCATTTCCTTCCTTCTCATTGCTGGAAAAATTGTGATAGTTGAGAATCAACTCTTGACCATGAATTAGAGATTCTTAATGCAGTGAAGAGTTTATTGTATCTGCATGTGATTTTATATGTTTTTTTCTAGCATATTTTATTCATTTTCAGGAAGAATTTATGTCTATGGATATTCAATATCATGAATGTGCAAGATGATCTATATGAGATCTTAATGAGATTCATGTTTGTTTACTTATTCTTCTATTTTTCATAATGATATTTTTTTTTTTTTTTTGATATTTAGCATAATTATTTCTAATTCAGAAAATGTTAGTAACAGAGACTCCATGCCCAATGGTTTTTGGGAAATGATCACTGATCATATTTCTATGTGTTTTAGTCCAACACCTTACCCTCTCTCCTTTCTCTGAAATGCCCCAACTTACCTCTTAGCAATCATGGACAACTTTAGGGATAACACATACAATGTGAACCTAGGAGGGAGGACCATCAACTAGGCCAGGCACAAGAACTCAGACCTTGCCTTCCCTCATCCAACTGGACACATAAAACAAAATCAAAAGAATAGGAGCCCATCCTCACTACGTTAATAGAATTAGAGATAGGTGAAATGGGAAGTGACGGGTATTAATTCCCATCTCTCCACCCACTTCACAATGCACCACATGTCACTCTAATTCATGTCCATTACCAAGGTGCTTTTCAAACAAATGTCTTGGGAGATGGTTTGTTCGAAGTCCTCCCCATTTATTCTAGTCTTTCCCATTACAATTGCCACTACTTCATTAGTCTTGGAATATGCTAAGGTCTTATGAACTCTCAAGACTTAGTAGAATTCAATACTATCATATTTTTCTATCATCACTTATACCTTTTAAATAATCCTATTCAACCTAATTTCTTTTGGAATATGCTAACATTAGTCTTGGAATATGCTAAGGTCTTATGAACTCTAAAGACTTAGTAGAATTCAATACTATCATATTTTTCTATCATACCTTTTAAATAATCCTATTCAACCTAATTTCTTTTGGAATATGCTAAGGTCTTATGAACTCTCAAGACTTAGTAGAATTCAATACTATCGTATTTTTCTATCATCACTTATACCTTTTAAATAATCCTATTCAACCTAATTTCTTTTGGAACAGAGTGATAGTGCATGAGTCATATAATTATTGAAAACTTCCCTACCACTATGTATAGTATTTCCATAGTAAGTGCATTTCCCCTACTACTATAGGGATGACCTTGATCTGGAATATGAACCATAGAAGGGTAAGGCCTTATTTATTTGTCACTTTCGCATGTATAGTATTTCCATAGTAAGTGCATTTCCCCTACTACACTATGAGATTGTCTATCCTTTTCTTTTTGGATAGGTTTAGACCTCAATATAGAGTAGGACCTCTATCTTAAATAATCTTATTCAACCTAATTTTTTTTGGAACAGAGTGGTAGTGCATGAGTCATATAATTATTGAAAACTTCCCTATCACTATGAAATTGTCTATCCCTCTCTTTTTGGATAGGTTTAGACCTCGATATAGGGTAGGGCCTCTACCTCATTGTTAATGACAACTGCAATCTCTTATGTGAAGTTTAATATTTGTTTTCTTTCAAGATCAATAATTCCCCTCGGACTTGTGTCTCCTCACTTTATTTCTTCTTTTATTAGCAAATGCACTTAGTTTAATTTAAATAGCATTAGAAATTATTGTTGATTGCACCTATGAGTTGAAAGGAAGCACTTAAAAAAAGGTTTAGCAGCTCAAATCATTATTACAAGCTTAATGTTATTCACCTAGTCGTAATGATCCAGGTGGATATCGGTGGTCACTCACCTATTTATTCCACAGGCTCGAAAAACAGTTTTCCATCTTCGCAGTTTTTCAGCAGTTTTTCAAGTTCCAAACTTCCTGGGCTGTTTTGAGGCACTAAACAACATTTTTTTGGGTATTTGGGGCCCAGGTGTTTGCCAAAGACACTAACTTGGGCCAATCGAAAATCATTCTTCTCAGTTAGACATTTCAAACGGTGTATCGAGCGCCCCAAACAGAGATCATATGCAAAATTTACGCCCCGAGGAAGTTGACATATCAACTACCCCCATCGGGGCCCACAAACCTTTTGGCTTTTCATCTTCCTGGGTTAGGGTTTTTTATTTTACTTTTGTTAAAAAGGTCTTTAGAGCCTCATTGTAACAATCATCTTCTTGCGAATGCGAGTAGCCGTCACATCTCTTCTCAGAAATAAGATGCTACCATTCTAGCGAGTCTCACTCTGTATTTTTGCAGTCTCTGTACATTTTTTTCATTAATAGAAATCGTGTATTACTGTATTTCTCTGTTTCTAGCAATATTTATGTGTATTTCATTGTAGTATCTTTGCTTTCATTTCGTTCACAAAAATAATCCGAATCACATAATGACACATGAACAATCATAAGAACCAATTATTGTCATTGACACATCTCTCATGAGAAGCTAATAGAGTAGACAACACATACATGAGGTCACTTAGCCAAACATGTTCAAACTTAGTGAAAAATGTTCAAAACATATGCATTTGTTAACATACAAAAATTACATCAATTTTTAAAATTTATCAGGTCAACTTATTTATCTAATCTCCTAATAAAATCATTTATGATCATTAATAATCCTTTATGAAATTTTCCAATTTTATTAAAAAACTTTAAATCAATCTTAAATATTTAGTAATCACTTATAACTTTAAAGACATATACCCAAATTATTTTCTATTACACCAAAATGTATTTTAAAATATTTAAATACACCTATATAAACTCACATAATATTTACCAAACTTGTAAAAGTAACCTTGAAAATGCATGCATTGGGACCACAAAGTGTGGTGCTATATTGATTAGGTGTATGATAGGACTATATAGAGCTTCTATTTTAATCATGTTCAACCACATTGAAGTTCTTCATAATTTTAAACCACTTTCTCTTTGTGACCAAATTTCTCTTGACTCGGTGTAAATGGATATATAGATTCTTACTTTTTCCTTTTTAAACAGAATAGTCTCACTTTCTACTTTCTGACGTATATACAATCAAATCACCACCAAAAAAAATCAATATACGATCAAAATAGATCCAAAAGAAAGTTACCTTACCCGGAGGTCACGCTCACGCACTTTCTCTTTCATTTCAAAGACAGGTCACTGCCTGTTTTTATCTGTAAGCGAATGGAATCTAAAAACAGTTAGAAGAAGTGGAATAAATCCACAACTGTACAATAATTTTCTTTGTGGACAATTTGGATTCAACAATATCACCAGTAAAAAGTAATATGCCAATTTAAGAAAATCGTCTTGCGCCCGTGGCCTAATGGATAAGGCGTCTGACTTCTAATCAGGCGATTGTGGGTTCGAGTCCCACCGGGCGTGCTATCTGATGTTTTGGTTGATATGAATTAAATTTTGGTAACGTAGTGAAAGAAGGAAATTCACTAAATGCATTGCAAAACATGATTTATGAGGCTAGGTTTGAATCGGCAATGTTCCTTAAAAAGAAATACACAGGAAATTTGTGTTACGGAATGTTCCTTCAGGAAATTCTCTGAATATATTAATAATAATAATTTATTCTACTGAGGTATATATATTTTTGGGTGAAGGAATATTTCTTTAAAGTAATAATAATTTATTCTAGGAGGTATACATATTTTTTTGGGTTCCTTCAAAAATAACATATAGTAAATTTTGACAACAGAATAAAGAAATTTACTGAATATAAAGAAAAATAATAATTTATTCTACGGAAGTATACATACCTTTTGGATAACAGAATGTTTTTTCAAAGTAATAATACTTTATTCTAGAAAGGTATACATACCCTTTGGATAACGAAATGTTTCTTCAAAAATAACAAATTTTGGCAACAAAATAAAAACATTTACTGAATATAAAGAAAAGACATATTCATTACAAAACAAACATGATATATCAAGTTTAAAAATGTAATTTTCCTTCAGATAGAAGATACGAAGGACTGTACTTGATGTCTGAGCCCAGGTTTGAACTGGGGACCTTTAGTGTGTGAGACTAACGTGATAACCAACTACACCACCCAGACTGCTGTGAAATAAAATAAACTATTTTGAGACTATTATGTGTATTAGATATAAATAAATGCTTGGTAGAAAAGTTTGTATAAGTTTGCTTGGGAATTAGTTCCAGTGAGCATCCGGTGAATCGGACCTGGTTCAGTACCGTGGGAAGGTACTATGATACCACCAGATACGCAGTCGTGGTTCAATCTATCCATTCTCGCTGGGCAAATGATAGCGCTGTTTGGTTTACCTACTACCCCACGGCCAACAAGAGAATGTTGTAGTATATACATATATGTTGTAAGTTTCATGATATTGCATATATGGTGCAAGTTTGGGAGGTTTTGTTTGATGTTTTTGTGTTATCATAGTAAATGCATAAAAAAATATACGAGAAAAGAGGTTGAAATTGAAGGTCAAATCTTAAATTCGAGATGTTTTTTTTTTCAGTTTCAATCTTATTATTTATGGTTTTTACTCCTTAAGAAAGTCTCAATTGAAGACATTTTGTTTTACCTTTATTAATAGGTGTAATAGGAGTATTGCGAGAGATAACTTAATCTCATGGAATCCTTAGATAGTTACCAATTTTTACTAAAGCATACATGGGAGGTTCTTAGGGTAAACTTATGTGATTATACACAATTTGTTCAACAACTCCAAGAGCACCATTGGCAAACCTTGCATGAGTTCATAAGTTTGAAGAGGTTCTTAGGGTAAACTTATGTGATTATACACAGTTTGTTCAACAACTCCAAGAGCACCATTCACAAACCTTGCAAGAGTTCATAAGTTTGAAGTATGCATCACCTTAGCTCCAACTTAAATAAGCGTAACTTCCAATTATTCCTCATCTACTTTGGTGGAAGAGTTGTTCCTCACTCTTGCAAAAACAATACATGTAATAATGTGACGTAGGGATACCAGACATCGATTATTATGATTATAGACATCATCATTTGTGGCAAACAAATGAATGGCCCTATCAACTAATTCTTTTGTGGAACCATCCAAAGAACCATATGTCTGAGTCATTAGTGATTTCAAGTGACCTACATTTGGAATTGCATATGTAACAATCTTTAGAATATAACAAAAGAATTTGTATAATGTTGTCTTTGTCCATCTTGCCTTAACATGATTTGTATTAAGAGTCACAAAAGTTCTAACTAAGTTCCATATTTCTCATAGTTCCTTCACATGGATATACATGTATACCTATAATTGTGGAAAGTTGTCCCAAGTCACAGAGCAATATAGTCATGATCTCCTTGCAAAAAGAATAGATGAATTTCCAAGGAAAGTTTGACAAAGTCAAGCCTCAATTTGTGTTAATCCCCATAAAAATCTTCTCATGATAAGGATATATTAATCCCCATAAAAATCTTCTCATGATAAGGATATATTTGACATCTTAAAGAAAATCAAATGTAAACCTTGCAATTCACCATGTCCCTCACCTCATGAAGTTACCCCCCAAACCATACCACCTATAACTATGCACTACAACTCATGAGGTTACCTTCCAAACCATACCATCTATAACTACACATACTCCTTGATAGGTTTCTTTGGAAATACTTCTCTTCTCGAGTATAGGCACATGTAATAGGGGCAAATGATGACCCTTCCATCACTAAACTTGGCAAATTGTATGAATTCTATGAGTTGTTGTTAATTTTGAAGATGGTGCTTAATGTGATCCACCTAATGGAATTTACATTTGACATGACTCACTTGTTATGTTGCATTGGACTTGTGTGCATGCCTCTGGATTGATGAATACTTTGGGTCACTTGCACCCACTTTGGATGATGTACATGGCATGGATGTGACTTGGATTGAGCCTTGTCCCTTTGGAGGGTGTTATGGAGACCATCCCACTTCTTATTGAGGTCGTTCCACTTCTTTTAAAGAATGTTGAGCTATATTTTGAGGTTTTTACACCCTTTGGGAGAGAACGTTTCACCTCCTTGATGAAACATTGCACCCTTTGGAGGGAACATTTCACTTTTGAGGATACTGCACACCCTTTCACATGATGTTTTAGTGAGCCATCCACTTTTGGGAGCTCACACATGTCAAACGTGGGAGATTTTCATGCATATGAGGAGGATGACTTGGAATTTGAGAAGGTTTAATTCATCTTGGGAGCATCTTTGAGGGTCTTTTGACCTATTCACTCATGTATCATGGATATTTTATGTATTTTTACCTTATCTCTAAAGCTTGTAAATAGATAAAGGTATTTTTATATTTTCTTGGGACAAAAGCTAGTAAGATATTATTATTGTAATGAGAAGGGTGCTAGATCTCTCATATAAATAGAGAGACACTTCTCATTTGTGAATCGTTGCTAGAACATGTGGAGAACATTAGCTATCTACTTATCTTCTATATTTGTCATGGGTAGATAACAAGAGTGACTTCTTGAGGGTGATGTATTGTGGATTGTTTTACAAATTCCATGGATTCTCTTGGCTGGGATTTTGAAGATTAATCAATTTCTTGAGTAAGCAGTCTCACTTGATCTTATGGATGTTATTTATGAATGATTTTAAGTGTAGTTGTACTTCTCTAGTGGTGGTGGTGGTGCACTCTCTTTGTGTCTTTCTTGAACAAATCCCTTCTTCATAACTCTTGGAATATTATTAGTGGAGTATATTCCCTTGAGCTATCTTGGAACTTGTAAGGCACTAGGTGGATTTGTTAGGGTTTGTAGAGGACAACCCTAACTACCACCCTAATTCTACTTACACCTTCTCAAGGGAGTACTTAGTTGACCCCATATGCCTAAAAAAGATATCAGGCACCAATCTTCTCCCATCTAGTCAATCCAAAATCCAAAATTTTACTTTTTATTTCTGTTTTAAGGTAAATTTGGGGTTTCATAACGGTTTGTATGCATTTTCAGCCATAATAAACCCTAGGCATCTTGGTTTTTGTGCATATTCTTGATCTAAAAAATCATTTTACAACCATAAATAGTCTTGTTGATTTTTGTTGTTGAATAATTAGGGCTATACATCTTGCTTTATTTGGTTGTTATATCCCTTTTAATTTTCAGAATTAGCTACTTGTATAAACCCTAGATCTATTCATTGTTTCAACCCTAATTTCTACTTGTTTATAACCTATTCACAAGGCTAAAAACTATTGTTGTTGTAACTTGTTTACTATTGTAAATTTTCATCTTTATTGCATTTTTTACCATAGTCATTGGTAATTTTCAGATTTTCATTTTTTAGGCATAATTTTACATTGGATAGTAACTTGATAAACCCTCTAAACAATCCTAAGATCATATTAAATTCAAATCTAGAATTCACCTTGAATAACTATCTAGTACATACTTGTCTATTATATCGTATTAGTGGTAAATTGAGTAGCCATATATGTGACCTTAGACTTGATCTCATATTGCTTTAGAAACCTTAGAGACTACTAGGGAAGCCTCCCTTGTGTTGGATCCGTCCTTCACTAAAACAAGGGATGTTGTTTCCTAGGTGACAGTCATAACATTTCTAATGTTCCACTAGTGTTTATACCTTATGAAGGCTTTGCACTAAAGTGCAGGATTTTGTGATAACATGTTCATGATATAAAATCTAGATTGGTTGAATTAGAAATATCAGTCATGATGCTTTGTTTATAATGATCGACCTACAACCCCACTAAGCTTGGTGGAAGGATTGGAAAAGGAAGAAAACTAAGGATTTCAAGAAATACAAGTTTGTTGATGGCTATATTTGTCATGTTATAAACCCATCCTTGGTTTTTGTCTAAGTAAGTTATGGAGATTAAATTCTAAATAGAAATCGTAGATCTTTCAAATATGGAGTGTGTGGAAGTTGCTTATAGAGACAAAATTGGAGTTTTTTGTATTGTCTCTTTTATTAGGTGGTCTAGCTCTTGGAAACACTATAATTCAACTAGATGTCTTGTAGCCTAAATGTCCTAGACTATGTGATAGATATTAAAATCCCACAACCCTATTTTGTTATCTTTATATTAAGCCCTAGATATTGATTTATTTTATGTATTATTATATTAGATTTTTCCTCATTTTCCAGTTAGACCCTTTAATTATAATTGTACCCTTTCTCTCCTATATATGCCAAAGAGGCCTAGTTTTAGTGAACTTCTCATCTTGCGCATTTGTTATATTGTAAAAGGAGGTTGCCCCTCGAGGATGCTTCTCATTCATTCTTCTATCTAATTCTAAATATGTGGAGTTACTTGTCTTTCTATTTTTATGCTATTTTGGTGTTTGTTTCCTTACATTTGTTATCAAAGCATACAATCTTTGGGTTTGTCTCCTTCAAACGAGTCATCTTGGTATTTTCACTATAATTATTTTATGGATAGTTTCAAACAATGAAATTTCTGAGACCCTGAGGAGACATAGTGAAGTACCTATGGTCAAAATTTTAGGTTTTGATTTGCTATTCTTTCGGACATATAGGCTATGTAAATTAGGGATTTTGACTAAAATTAGTCTCAAATGAGGCATATTGGTATTTTCTCTATAAAAGAATAAAAAACGGGATGTTTCAAATTGTGAAATATTTTGGAGACTAGGGTAACATAGCTAAGAACATATTGAAAAAATTTCATATTCTTATTAGCTATACTTTAGGAAATACGAGCTATGGAAATTGGGGTTTTTACTAGTCCTAAAACTAGTTTCAAATAGATGTTCTTGGTAAAATTATCATATCTAAATCTAGAAAAATCCAAACTGAATGCCACTAGTTCCATTGGAAAGAAGACGGGTCTTAGTATTTCAAGACCAAATTTTAGAATTATATATTAATTAATTAGACACGTGGAAGGTCGTACAAGTTCACTCTCTTGAAAGGGACAAAAACAACAAGTTTTGGGAAGGTTACCATAACTTTCTCTTGGTATTTTGGAATTTGGTCAAACTTGTGACATTGCAAAGAAGACATATTAGGATACTAAAAATGAAAATTTCAAACTCAAAGGGGTCAAAATTTTAGAGATAATTTAGGAGAAAGTTTGGCCAACAAGACGGTCTAAAAACTAGGGTTTTTAAAGGTATGCTAACTTGAAATTAGAATAACTTTTTATTGAAAGGTCTACTTTTTGTGATTAAAAAATTGCGATAAAGAGAAAAAAAGAAAAGAGAATTATTATTTTCTCACATGGAATAGGATTATGAAAAAAATTCTACTCATTCTAAACCTCCAAACAACTCATACTTGACGTTTGAAAGTGAAGACTTAGTGTACTAGGTATCTCTATTTTCCAAACCAATTGAATAAAATGGGTGATATTGCATTGAAAAGAGTTGATTTGGCACATTTTCAAGAACTTAAAATCGAAATGGATCAAAATACAAAACAATTAAAAAATTCCATGGAATCCATGCTCTTACATACCCTCGAGGAGAGGTTCCCTAAAGGTGATATTGTGACACAAGGAAAACATGAAAATAGGGAGAACAAAATTGTTGAACTCTAGTCACATACGGGGAAAATTTTCACAAATGTGGAGAACACAAAGGTTGAGTCCCAAAATCATGATTATTCATCACTCCAAGATTCACATCATCGGGGGTTCAAATCGACACCAAGGAACTACTTAATTCCCAAGATTTATATGAGGAAATTTGATGGTAAAGATATTACAACATGGATATTCCAAATGGAGCAATTCTTTGATCTACACTAAGTGCCAACTTTTCAAAATGTAACTCTTGCATCCTTATATTTAGAACCTAATCAATTTGTTTGGTGTCAATGACTTTGTAAACGAAAAAAAGGTTATATTATCTCTTGTTCCATTTTTACAGGTGACTTGGTAGCACATTATGGGGATATTAAGAGCAACACATTCTTTAGTCAATTGATAAATATATGGAAATGAGGTCCAAATACAAAGAACATTCAACAATTCCAAAATATGAGTCTCAACGTAAAGAACATTCCAGAGGATAATTTGTTAGATCTCTTTATGAGCACTTTAAAGGAGAGCATTCAACATGAGGTGTGTCTCTTTGAACCTAAATCCCTAGAGAAAGATTTCAATGTGGAAAGGAAAGTGGAAAGTGAAAATATGGATACTAGAAGGGTGGCCACTAACAACTATAGAGAGCACCATGTTCCCTCTCCTAACCTCACTCAACCTACAAGGTCTACACCTCGGTGAATGTATGAAAGGAGAGCAAAGCAACTACGTTTCAATTGTGACAACAAGTATAGTAAGGGGCACAAATGTGGCAAGAAGAAATTATTATACATAGATTGTGAAGAGGAAGAACATCAAGAACTCTAACCATCACAAGATCTAGAATTGGAAGAGACTACAACAATATCTTATAATGAAATGGTTGGCATCAACACTCCTCAAACTCTCAAGATAGAAGGATATATGAAAAAAAAAAGGTAACAATGTTGAATGGTTTTGGTAGTATTCATAACTTCAACAGTTACAAATTAGAAAAACTTCAAAATTGCTTTATATATCAAGCACCATAGTTTCAAGTAATGATTGCAGATGGTGGCACCATAAATTATTTAGGGAATGTATTCATAGATATTCCTAGGGGTCTTCCACCTACTCAAGATCATGACCATGTTGTTCATTTGCAACCAGGAAGTGTACCACCTAACATTAGGCCTTATGGGTACCCATAAGCACAAAAGAGTGATATTTAGTGCATGGTTCAAGAAATTTTAGAGGATGGCATCATTCAACCTAACCAAAGTGCCTTCTCTTCACTAGTGGTGATGGTTTACAAAAATTATGTACCAAAATTATGGAGAGATCAAGAAAATGACTATTAAAGATAAGTTTCATATTCTTGTCATTGAGGAATTATTAGATGAATTGCAAGGATAAATTTTCTTTACCAAGTTGGATCTTCATTCTAGATATCATAAAATCAGAATGAGGCAAGAAGACATCCCCAAAACAGCCTAGAACACATGAAGGTCATTATTATTTTTTGGTGATGTCATTTGGCCTTACTAATGCACCTTCCACATTTCAAATCTTGATGAATTCTATTTTCAAACCCTTCCTTAGAAAATTCGTGTTAGCTTTTTTTGATGATATACTAATCTACAACAAATCTTGGGAAGAGAATGCACAACATGTTGACATGGTATTGAAACTATTTCAAGAGAAAAAACTATATACAAATCCTTCCAAGTGTGATTTTGGGGTTCAGGAAGTGGAATATTTGGGTCATATTGTATCTCATTGTTATGGCTTTATTTGCCACCCTAGAAACTTAGCAAGGACCTACTGATGTTTTCATGTCGAGACATATTTTTTCTGCATTGGATTCTCGATTTTTTAGGGAAATCGCTCCTTGCATGCTTAGCAAGGTGCAACTGATAACTACTTACACCACTATCAAGGTGAGACCACAAATTTTTAGTCGCTTGTTGCACCAATAATGGGGTGTGATGAGCCTAGAGTCTTCTATATTTTATGAGTTTTGAGGCAATCAAAGCTAGGTGATTTTTCTATCTCACATGATGAGCTTGGGAACTCGTATTAGACTCATAGTTCACTAAGTTCTAAAGGTATAGGTACATATCCTAGCCTCCTCCATCAATATATATAAGGAAGGAATTCCAAGGGAGAAAGGGATGAATATTTGATAGAAAACTTATACTACTCATTATCATAGAGGCTCTTCTACATGTAGCCTTCAGATTAGAGTTTGTCTTACTTTTATAAGGGATAAGGAGGAGTTGCAAAAAGGATCTAGGAGGAACCTTCAATTGAGAACTCAAGGTATATACATGATGGATGTAATGTTTCTCCATTTATGAATATATATCTATATGGTTTTCCCCTCCATTGTCATTTCTATTCAGTTTTATGTGCATATCAATGGTAGATTTGTTCATCCTTGAGTAGATCAGGCTAGATCTAGTAGTGTTTGACATTCCTTTTTCTGGAAAGGGTCTGAGATTAATATTATTGTCTTCTTGTGTGTAGGAATTAGGTGCTAGGAGCTAGAACTATATTTCTAGAGCTACACCATCCAAGATCGTACAAAGACAACCATTGAGTAAAATGTAAGGGTCATACTCACTTCCTTCTCATTGCATGTATTAGGATCAAATATGCTAGATCTAGAGTAAAATCATATTGTTGTCTATCCTACATTATGTCTTAAATCAAGGGCATATTATAGGGAGTGCTCACCTGTCTGCAGGGGGGATTTGTCCATAATAGAATAAACAACTCCAATGGGGAAGGATCTAGTGATTCTTCCTTAGATTTGGAAAAACCTCGTTCTTTTATGTTTTTGGAAGTGTTTTGTAGCTTGTTTGTCTTCCTTTTTATTGTCTGGGTGGTTAGATCCCTTAGATCTCTCAGATCTAGGTCATATATGGGAATTTTCCTCAATTTTCTACCTAGTCTCTCCCTCTATTTGACAGCAGAGCATCCATGTGTTCCCTACATAATTGACAATATGTGACTGCATCAGTCTAGTCGCCTATTGCACCACTAGTAGGGTGCAATCGCCTCTTGTAGATGGGTTTTTTGGATTTTTTTTCCATTTTCTTTTTCATATCTATTATTGGACTGGGTTAGGGAGAATGCATATAACCTCTAGTCATTGATTTGACCCCTGGATAGGCCTCTGATTTTCTTCTTGTGTGTTTTAAGTGAATTTGAGGTTTTTCTTCTTTGAGTTCATTTATATGCTTTGTGCTTTTTTGAGCTTGTTGCTTGGTGAACAATGACCTAGGAAACACCTTTGAAAAGTCTTTTTAGATATGGTTGTGTGTTGTAATTCCCTTTTCAGTTGGTTCATACTTGAGATAAAAAATATTGCATGCCACTACTAATTTTCTTTTGAATTTTTGGGTGTTTGTCTTAATTATATACATTGGAGTGTTATTGTCGATATCTCTACTAATATCATACAACCCTAAACTTTCTTTATTTCCTGGCATGATTTGCATTTTGTTTCCTTTATTAGATTAAGAGAAATTTTTCATTTCATAAGCATGATACGGATAAATAATTTGAGTGTCTTATTGGAAGATTCCATTGGTATGTTAAGCTTGTTTTGATGGATTACACAAGATTGTTTTGGTAACATTTTGATGGTTAATGAGAGTGTGTGAGGTTACTTAATTTTTTATACAAATATGAAAGAGAAAAATACCTTTCCCTTCCTCTAGATAGATTTCATTGAAAGACAGATTTGCATTCTTTTGCATTCACTCTTTTGGATTGGAAAGTGTCTTCAAACATCACTAAAGTCTCATTTCATACTTCTTTGAGTAATCACTAGTGCCAGCTAAATCCATTAGTAGCAAAGAGCGCTTGTCGAGAAATCTCCTTTAACATAGAGGTCACATTGGAGAAAGTGGGGTGATATCCCCTCTCCACTTGTTATAATTGGTGTTTCTATACTACTACGTGTACGTGGGATTTGAAAGTGTAAGGCCATCTGGGTGGAATCACTTCTTGGAGCTTAGGGATTAGTTTCCCTACCCATATGTGTGGTCCTGACCCACAATTGTTCTTCCCAGTCGTTGATTGTGAAATGGCATCCTTAGTGGCCATTCTGGCATCTACAGAGGTGATTGCAAGTGGAAAGTGCTTATGGTACTTGAGGTAGACGTCAAATCCATGTTTTAGCTCCCTCAGGGGGTACCTATCTCCATGAGGGTACTTGGTCTGGAAAGGAATGTTACATGTGGGTTACTATAACTATCTCTCACACCTTTGTTAGCCAGGTCTTGGGGACTTGACATCCCCTAAGGGTTGGTTTTCAGAAGGCCCCCTTTATCCATTGGTTTACTTGTTGATAGCTTAGATTTGCTAGGGGTGTGATCTTTAGTTTCATGTCTAGTTAGCCATAGGTTGATTTTTTTCCTTTGTTAAAACAAATTTATTCACCATGGATAACAAAATGCTTCACTATTCACATAGACAACGCGACCTTTCTCCTAGGGAGGAAGAACCACCACTAGTTAGGTGAAGGTTGTTGTCCACTATGGACAACATTGGTCTAGCAGAGTCAGAGAGGAGTTTACCAAGAGTTGATTGGTCCTTTCAACCTCATACTCCTTGAGGTAATAGACTGTTTAGTGAATATTTTTCATTATTTAGTAATTCTGACACGATGTCAGGCATGAATTCTTCATCAAGTATGGAAGATCCCATGAGCTCATCATTGAGTGTTACTAGAGGAGTCTCTGTGATGTCCTCCTTACCATCTATTAGTGCCATAAGTCCTACTCAATCTGTGCCTAGTACATCAAGTTTCTCTATTTGGGGAATGTCATCAGTAACTTCATTTCCTTCCTCGGGTGTACCTAGTGTGAACAT
>SNQJ01S0007583.1:267654-285006 GCA_010110895.2 Picea sitchensis
CTTACTGAAGAATTAAATCTCAAGTAAAGACCAATCTTGTAGCACATAACATTTTTGTACCTCACATAAGTGGTCCCCTTATGGCATAGCTTTCGAGCATGGCCCTCACGAGATGAGATAACATGTGGTTTTTTCTGCATGCCCACTTTGTGTTGTACTCAAATGGAACAAGTATGGTACTCTCTTGAGCCTAGAAGGGGGGAGTACAATGAAGTAANAAGGGGGGGGGGAGTTCAAAATTCTAGTGAGGATGGTTCATGAAACCACTTGTGGTCTCTCCTTTCAACTGACAAAGGGGGGAATTGATGATGGAATTGAAGATGGTTGTCAGACAGAAATTTTCGACAACAACAAACATCAAGTATGCCAGATGGGCATGAAATTTTCCAAATGGGCAATTGCGGTCTGTAGATGACAGACTTTAGCATAATTATGGTTCAATAAGTTTAAGTTGAATCATACATAATTGGGATGTTTATTTTTATTTTGAGAGCAATGATGTGGACGTTTGGTTCACATAGATGGTCATTCGACCTAGCAGAGGACAAGAGGATCCTTCTGCATTGCAGCTTGGCATTTGATTGGGTTGTCAGGCATTTTTCAGGGATGTGTCAGACTAGAAGATGATTCACTTATCTTGGTTCGCTCTCATCAGATTGGAGTTTACATTAAGTAAACAATTTGCATGCATCCTGGTTTGCATGATTACATTGTGAGATTTTCCAGAGATAACAGACTTTGACAGGATTATGATTCAATGACTTGCAATTGAATCATACACATTATACATTGGGATGTTGTTGGACACACAAAAGTGTCAAGATTGGTTAGTGGTTATCCAAAAACCATCAGATACATGGTATCAATTGGTCAGTGGTTATCCCAAACCACAGATTCAGAGAGCATTTCCAGTGATACATTGATAGTAGAGTGGTGATACTACATGTTCACCAATTAGCAGAAGACATCATATTCTTCTAGCTAAAATACTTGGCAAAATGATCAAATTGTCAAGCAATCAAGGAATGTTCAGATATTGCAGTTGTTCACTTCCATATCTCAGCTCTCTTCCAATTCATTTCAAATGAACATGTTCAACATCCAGATTGGCAGTTTTTCAGGCAATTCTTCATTGAGGCTCAACACAAGAGTTTTAGTATGAAGACTTGGAATTGATACCAGTTTATGCTTTATTGCTGGTATTATTGATCGGACTTGTGATTGAGGGGGGGATTGTTAGCCTATGGATTACCTTTACCAATCACCAAGTCTAAATTGTCACCTATATTTATATTATTCATTTAGGATATTAGTAATATATCCTCAAGTGATGACTAATGAGTTAGTTAAGATTGCCTAGCCTAGTCATCATGCACGATTTTAGGATCTAGAGAAAATCTCTCTATGAGGTGGCATCACCCATTGTACTATAAATATGTAACATTGGAGTGAATACATTGAGTGTTGGCTAGTGAGACTCTTTCACCATGTTGTTGTTCTTGTTTATATTTTATCAGACTTTTTATGTTGATACCAGATGGATTGATTGATTTTTATCTGCGCCTTAATTTGCTGATAAATACTTGTGCCATGATATATATAGCTATGTGGATGGAAATGTGTGTAGTTACTTGGGCGCCATAAAAATTTAATGAATATTTACCTTGCGCCATTGATTGTGATGTGATTTGATAATTGGATTGCTTGCGCATTGGAATACTGATGGATGTACAATGATTTAGCTTGATTACTCGTGCACGTTTCATTAATGGTGATGCACATTTAGTTTAGTAATAAAATTTACTTGCGCACCTTAATTTAAGTGGGCGTGTGATTACTTCGTCATTATTCTTTTGCACCGTCATGAATTTATTAGATATATGACTGATTTAGTGACTAGCTTTCTCTTGCGCCTTTACTTAAGTTGACATGATATTGTTCTAGAATTGTTTACTCTCACGCATAGCAATATATTTAATTGTTGATGAATGATTGATAACGATATTGATTACCCTTGCGCCATGGTTAATTGATGTTTTAGAATTGATGGATTGATGAAATGGATGATCGTTGATGTTGTTGATTTAGCTAGTTGCTTAGATATGATTGTGCTAGTGGAATGTACACACCTCCTTGTTCCTCAAAACAGTTGCTAGCCCTGAGACCTTAAATGGTTAAAATCAATTGGAACCTAGGATTGAGAATTGCTTGTGTCCTGGAGGTCCTAACCTTGCAGGGTACGTTGGGCGGGTAGTCATTTTATATTCATTATCTAGTTGAATGTTGTTGTTAAATGTTTCAAGATGATTATGATGTGCTAATTTGTTTTTTTGTTTATGTTTATGTGTCCCTATCCTTCGTTGACGCGTTGAATGTGTCTTTAGTGATTTCCATGATGGGTAGCTGGTACTTCTTTTACTTATGATGTTGTTGATTAGTCTATGTTGTGATCATGTGTTGATGTTAATTTCTTAATGGAAAAAAAATTTCTTACCTTTTATGCTTCACTTTCCTAGACGTAACGGAGGGGTTGTTACACTTGTGTTGTTCCTAACCGTTTAGGAACATGGAAATTGATCTTAAGTGGCATGGCCCCAACATGGTGTGCCACATGATGTCGACAAAAACCCATGATTTAATTGACGACGATAGGGATCATTGACCATAGCCTAACAATGGGATCTACAATACATAAACCATCAAGATGAGTACTGCCTTGTACATCAGTGTGCGATGTGAGTTCTTTTTATTTTTCCATGTGGGTTGATCTAGTTTGATTCTTATCATGTTTGGTGGTTGATTTTCATATTTCAGTAGGATCCACTTGGCCCTCATCATAGGCACACCGATGGTGAGACCAAAAGGTTACATACATTGGTATCTTCACTAGCTAGCTATGTTGGCATTTGTCACAATAATTAAGCATTAACACAAACATGTGTGTACATAAACACATGTATTTCCAATCACATCATTTGAAATATAAGTAAGAGTCAAACCATATGTATATATAGAATACATAGTCAGTACATCATGTCCAAAAAATCCAAAAACATTTGTTTTTATGAGATTTCACTACGCACTTTAACCTTAAGTCTAATATTTCTGAATGTGTCTTACATGACTCAGTAACATTTTATATGGTGACATCCACTAAACTATGAGGTATGTGTTCTAAACGGTATATATGGATATGTTTTTCCTTGCATCCCATTGTTGCATTATTAACCGTCACTTTTTCAATGAAAATGCCTTAGGTTCAATCCCACCAGGTTGCAACCTTATCCTTTCTTGTTTGCATGTCGTAACTTATGTGGTAGTTCATATCCTTCATGGGTGCCCTGGTTATCATTTCATTTTCCATATGGTGCCCATGCTGCATTTTTTGGTAGGAAGGGGAACCCTCCTTTAGACCTGCCATGACTCAAAGTTGAGCCTCATTCTTCCCTCTTCATCCTTGTTTTGGCCATACCCCGAGGGGGTTCTCGTCATTTTTATGTTACTTTACGGTTGCACATGCATATTGCTAGTTATGTCATGGTGCCTAATACTATGCTATTATTTTATTTGATCCTTCTTACCACCATTTTAGTCACAATGGATGTCTTTCCATTTGCATTAGCTTGCCTTTGTTTTGTGACCTTTTACCCATGGAGAGAACCACTACAATGAGTGGACATCACTTTCCAATGCCATTTTTATTTTAATTTGCATAGGATGGTTCCACACACATGGAATATAGATGCATGTCATTGTGCCACTCATTCTGTCTAGATGATCTTACTTTATCTCTTTCTCGTGCTCGTTAAACCATGAAAAAGAAACCCTATCTAGTACACTTTTACCTCTTCTTCAAGCTCATAAAACTCTACAAAATAGACAATATCAAGCATACTTTTATCTCTCTTTCGTGCTCATAAGACTATGAAGGAGAAAATAAAAAATAAAAAGAGTGGGGGGGGATTCTACCTTTGATATGACCTCTAAATAGTGGTAGCCATAAATAATGTAACCCTTGAACATGACACCTATTTACGTCATTGTCTTACAATTGAGTAACTATATCTTTCCTAGGAGTCATACCATTAGTATGAATTATATTCTCCTTCGACTAGTTAGTCTTCCAGTCACTATGGAGAGTGATCCATTGCCTCATGCGTTGTCACACTGTATCAATGATGCTCTTGAGTCAATGTTGTGAGGTTATCGATGTATCATGGTATATGTTCAAGGGAAGTAAGCTTGAGTTAGCTATTTGCAGTCTTGTTGACCATCTGTGTTGACCATCCCTGTATCAATTGTACTTGTTGTTTCTATCTCTTCACAACATCGCTCAATGATTGTTTCATGTTGATTGATGCGGGATACATTAAGGCCCTCCTTTGATGGATCTCTTCCTATCGATTCCAACTACTCATCTAGGAAGTGGATCTAGAAACCAGCTAGTACCTTGGAGCTTGCAGTCCTTAGTGGTAGGTTTCCTTGCAATTGACAATGATTTTACCTCATTGACTCCTAATCAGTTGATTCTATGAGTGTTCGACATTAGATCCTATATTCACACTCACAATATTGTACTAGGTACCTTTCTCATCATTGGTGGGTCCCCTAATGTCTGTTAATGATATTAATCTTGACTAGTAATCATATTGTTTCTACCATGCTTGACATTAGCTCATTTATTTGCATGACATAGAATCGTACCATTGAGGTTGGGGTGAACACCTTGGGCTTGGGGGAAAATCACTGATTCATGCTACCCCTCCCAAGTTGCAATGGAGAATATCACTACTTTATGAGTACTATGAAGACTACATGGGCACTCTCAATGGTGTTAGTTGTCTTCATGATGTATATTGTGACATAGATCCACATTGTATATTCTCATGTCTATGATATCTTTGATGACATGGATACACCATGTAATTTTTTGTGGCCATGGTATTGCATTTCATTTCATGGCTCCACAATGTATTGGGTTGGCGGCCATGCTTTGTGTCTCTACCTAGCATGGGTATGCCTACCTCGGGGATGATCTATACATGTTTAGTTGAGGAATGGTTGTAGGTACTCACTAGTTTGTTGATCTCCCAATGTCTTCTTTATGCTGCCTCACGATTATGGTTATTATAATGTGTTTCATCCATCAACTCCTCTTCTAACCTCACACATTAGGGGACATCTAATATAGCTCTATTTTCCACCCAAAGACTTAGTGAGAACCTACTGGTGTTTTCATGATGAGACATACATTTTCTGCCTTGGATTCTTGATTTCTTAGGGAAATCACTCATTTCATGCCTAGAAAGGTGAAATTGGTCACTCCTTGCACCATTGGGTGTGACTGCAACTTTATGGTCGCTTGTTGCACCACTAACAGGGTGCAACCACCCCTAGAGCCTTCTATATTTGATGAGTTTTGAGGAGATCATCGCTAGGTTAATTGTCTATCTTGCATGATGAGATTGGGAACTCATATTAGACTCATAGTTCACTAAGTTCTATAGGTATATATACATCCCCTATCCTCCTCCATCAATGTACATAAGGGAGGCATTCTAAGGGAGTAAGGGAGGAAGATTTGATAGCAAATTTTTGCTACTCATTCTTAGAGAGACTCTTCTACACGAAACCTTCATATTAGAGTTTTCCTTGCTTGTATGAGGGCTAAGGAGGAGTTGGAGGTAGGATCTAGGAGGAACCTTCAATCGAGAACTCAAGGTATATACCTGATGGGTGTAATGTTTCTCCATTTATGAATATAGATCTATATGGATTTCCCCTCCATTATCATTTGTATTCAACTTTATGTGCATATCAATGGTAGATATGTTCTTCCTTGAGTAGATAAGGTTATATCTAGTAGTGTTTGACATTCTTATTGTTGGAAGGGTTTGAGATTGGTATTGTTGTCTTCTTTAGGAAGAAAGTGTTAGGAGCTGGAACTGGATTTCTGGAGCTACAACAACTGGGATCATGCAAGAACGGTCATCGAGTAAAAGATAAGGGCCATACTCTCTTCCTTCTCATTGCATGTCTTAGGAAAAATTACACTATATCCATATGATATTTATATTGTTTTCTATCTTACTACCTATCTTGGATCAAGGGAGTATTTGAGGGAGTGATCCCCTATCCATAGGGGGAATTTATAAATAACACTCATAGAGATGTCAAAGTGAAGCCTAACAAAATTAAACCTATGATGGAATGGACAATTCCCAATACCTTGAATAATCTTATATTATTCTTAGGATTGACAAGATATTACTGCAAGTTTTTCATGAATTATGGTCAAATAGCAGGACCTCTAATAACATTATTAAAAAAAGAGGATTTTTTTTGGACTCAAGAAGCAACCAAATATTTTGAAAAACTTAAGGAGGCTATGTGTACAACTCTTATCCAAACCTTTAATGTGGAGTGTGATTCCTTAGGGCATGGAATTGATATAATTTTAGTGCAAGAAGGAAGTCCCCCTAGCTCTAAAAGCATCCATATTAAAGAAATGAACTTACACAAACCCATTTATGAAAAGGAAATATTGGCCATAGTACATGCAGTTAATAAATGACACCCTTACTTAATAGGAAGACACTTCAAGGTAAAAAAAAATCATGATAGTTCAAATTAATTCTTGGAACAACATTATCTTCAGAAGAACAACACAAATGGGTTATAAATATGTTAGGTTATGAATTTCAAACTATCTACAAAAAAGGAAAATGAAATGTGTTGGAAAATGCACTTTTAAGGAAAGAAGAATACATAGAGGGCTTACTATGTGCTATTTCCATTCCACAATATGATTGGGTGGAATAAATAAGGATAGAATGGAAGCAAGATCAAAAGTTAAGAAATTTTTTTCAACAACTACAAGAGGACCCAAGTTCATTATGTTAGCACTGAGAGTCACCCTCAGATTGCGGGAGGATAAGCCCAATACTCATCGAAGTTTTTGGTGGATGTTTGGTTTATATGAGTGGAGGTCAATGGGAAAAACTCAATATATGAATGATGTTCAACATAGAAATGGAAAAGAAATGTACAGGGAAGTGAGGGCCACAACTAACTTTAGTCAGTGAATTGAGTTTAAGTGTGAGCAGAGGGAAGACTTAGTGAGAAAGGTGGACAAGACTGCTATGAGCATCCAGCCTTCAAGCATCTTGGAGAAGAAAAACTTAGACTCAAGATCAATCTTAAGCTCAAGTTTCAGACAATGAAATATGTCCAAACAACAAAGTCACAACAACACAATGATCAAACCTACATCACCATGCAGCTACAACAACTCAATTGGATCCTCCATGCCTGAGCCATTCTGTGTAAGAGGGAAAAAGATCATGAGGAAGCTGACTAAAATTGGTCATGATACCACTGCAATCAAACCTACATTACAACAACATAACAACCCTCGAATGGATCCTCCATGCCCGAGTGTTTTAGCACAATTTTTTACAAAGAGATGAAAAGAGGCTGACTTCTATTAATCTGAAAGTCTCAAATATGATACATAACCAGAGAACAGTTCTGTCATAAAAAATAATTACAAACTAGGGAGCTCTGCTCAACCAGTTGACAACCATAACAAAATATAAAAACTATCTATTTATACTTAGAATAGTCCCCGACTATCAGGAGTGTGATCTGATCACTACAATCAAAGCTTTGCGTTGACGACTTCTTCTGTCATACTGAACGTGCATCCCTCTATCAGACGCAAGCTCAGATCAACATGGGTCTACAGGGAAATCTACTTGCAGGGGTACCACGAGCTGACGGTTCAGTCCCCACGGTCGGGCCTTCCATGCCTTCCATTTATGGGGTGAGCCGATGTTTCAACCACCAAACCTACCTTCCATTAACTGATTTTCCTCAGAGATTGAACAAGACTTAATGCTTAGGGGCACGACCATTTGCTGCTCTTGGATAGGATGCCATATAAACATGTAATTGTGGGGTTGCTCAGAGGTGGTTTGGGTTCAGACTGCTTTTGGTCCCGCAATCCATCACATTTCGACACGTAGTATTTTCTCCATACCATGGTTTCCATTGCGGGACCGCTCAAGAAAAATATTGCCCGAGCATGTTGCATCCCAACAATAGACTGTGGCTGCTAATCTGATCACGATCTGAGATCTGGGTGCACCGGCTAAATTTGGTGCCACCGCCAAGCTTACTCGCCCACCAACTTTAGGATCTGCCAAAAGTGTGCTTTGGGGTGGGGCGCTACTTTTGGATTTAAACAATAACACCTCCCAGAGGATGATCTGACGTGGAGGCCAGATGTCACCATGTTGATGTTTTACGGATGGAGAGGTAACATGTGTCACTTGAAAACAGGCTGGAGGCATGTCTGAGAATACTTGAAAAGAGTGCCACATGTCAAAACCATAAGGGTCCCACCTGTCTGTGCTGATAGCCGACATGCATTTGGTTCTCAAGGGATTAGGGGCTAGCTCCTGTTTACCTGTTGTGCTTTTACTCGAAGCTATGGATCTGGCGACACATGGATCTTTGAATTGGACGACCGAGATCCACTCTAGGTCTCCGGGCTCTGGGAGAATCAAAAATCAAACCTAGGCTTCCAAGTGATTTTACCCGGAGCCATGGACCTGATGACGTGTGTCTTATTGAATGGACGACCGAGATCCACTCCGGGTCTCCGGGCTCCAGGAGAATCAAAACTCAAACTTCACTTTTCCTAGGGATTTTACCCGGAGTCATAGATCTGATGACGCGTGGACCTCCTGAGATTGACGGCTGAGATCCCTTCATGGCTATGGGCTTCAGACTTCTCAATAGTCAAAATTACTTTCCCCAAGCAAATCCGTCGGAGTTAGGGATCTGACGATGCGTGGCTCCTGGATTTGGACGATCGAGATCCACTCCGTGTCTCCGAACTCTGGGAAAATCAAATCTCAAACTTATTTTTCCTTCTATGTTTTCACCCGGAGCTATGGATATGATGACACATGGCTATTGCCGATCAATGGCTCAGATTCACTTCGATCCTTCGGCCACTTCGACACTTTCGGGCTTTGAGACCTTGGGGAGGCACTGCTGCTAAGATCAATGACTCCCTGCTGATTTTGAGATCAATGGTCCACGATTGCTTCGGGATTTCGGGCCTCGGTTCTCCGAAAGTTTTATGCACTTCTCACTTTGAAACTCCCAAAGCTCATTTCTCTGAAAACCTAGATCAGATGCCACCTGTCCCCCTCAAGATCAACGTCTCATGCTCGCTCCAGGCCTCTGGTCTTTGGACCTTCTGCTCTGGCGCTATACTTCGCGCGACTTTGAACTTCTGAATGCTTGCGAGCCATTGATTCGAACTACTCCTAGAATTTGCCCCGCTGAAAGATTAAAATTGCCTGTTGCTTTTAAGCCCAAAAGGGGCAAAAATCTGAGCCAAATAGATGAGAGTTGTGGCTCCTCCTTTTCTCCTTCATGGTTCTCCCCAAGATCAGTTTCACAATCACTATAAATAGGAACCATGGAAAATCTCTGCTCTTCGTCATCTTTGTTGGGATATTTGTCAAAAGTTGTTTGTTCTTGGTCAGTATTTGACATCACTTCTTCATTATAAGTAGGACTACCAAGAACATCTGTTTCAAGGACTAGAATATCCTCTGCATTTTCTTCATAAGAGCAGCAAGCAAAATCTGCCTCCAATCCCTCTATTCTTGCAGAAAAATATTTTACCAACTCCATCAACTCCTCTGAGGTATATCCTTCATTCTCATAGCTTCCGCAAGAACAAACTATGTCCTGAACACCATCTCTATATTCCTCACAACATCTATGACGAATTAACTAAGAGGAATAAAACTTTTGACAATGTCTATTTAAAGCTGCATGAAATTCTCCCAGGGAGGAGATGCTGGCAGGGGGTAAGGAGTGATACCACTAACGAGCATCTCCTGCTAATGAGAACATGAACGTCTTCATTAATACATCTTCATGATGTATCTCCCATTGATGAATGAGTTCATGAAATTCATGGAGATGCCGAGCAGGGTTATCCTCTTTACACTCTCTAAATATGGGCAAATAATCACCCCATTCATTTGGAGTAGGGACAACATTAGGAAAACTGGGAACAACAGAAAAATTAAAACGAGCAAACCTTCAAGCTAGGATTCTTTCCATTTCGAACCAGTGGAGTCGCCAATCGATCCTTTAATCATGGATTCGCTAGGTGAATGATATGCAGAATGAGTGTGTCTAGTCTTTGTTCACCATCAAAGACCAGATCTGATCGTTGTGTCCCAGGGGGTTCCAGGTGTAGCCAGAGTCGGTCACACTGAAATAATGGAGTCTAGACAGTGGAGTCGCCAGGTGCAAATGCAATCTTCAATGGTTATGATATCTAATGCACCTTCAGAATCAAAAGCTCGTTGTTGTTCTACCCAGGGAAAAGTCTTCAATTCGTTCCCCGACAATGGCGCCATGAATGTTAGCACTGCGAGTCATCCTCAGATTGCGGGAGGATAAGCCCATTACCCATCAAAGTTTTTGATGGATGTTTGGTTTATATGAGTGGAGGTTAATGGACAAGACTCAATATATGAATGATGTTCAACACAAAAATGGACAAGAAATGTACAAGGAAGTGAGGGCCACAACTAACTTTAGTCAGTGAATTGAGTTTAAGTGTGAGCAGAGGGAAGACTTAGTGAGAAAGGTGGAAAAGACTGTTATGGGAATCAGGCCTTCAAGCAGCTTGGAGAAGAAAAACTCAGACTCAATATCACTCTTAAGCTCAAGTTTTAGACACTGAAATATGTCCAAACAACACAATGATCAAACCTACATCACCATGCAGCTACAACAACTTGACTGAATCCTCCATGCCTGAGCCATTCAGTGTAAGAGGGAAAAAGATCACAAGGAAGTTGACTAAAACTGGTCACGATACCATTGCAATCAAACCTACATTACAACAACATAAAAACCCTCAACTAGATCCTCCATGCCCGAGTGTTTTAGCACAATTTTTTACAAAGAGATGAAAAGAGGTTGACTTCTATTAATCTAAAAGTCTCAAATCTGATACATAACCAGAGAACAGTTCTGGCATCAAAAATATTACAAAATAGGGAGCTCTGCTCAACCAGTTGACAACCATAAAAAAATATAAAAACTATCTATTTATACTCATAACAGTCCCCGGCTATCAGGAGTGTGATCTGATCACTACAATCAAAGATTTGCATCAACGACTTCTTCTGTCAGACTGAATGTGCATCCCTCTTTCAGACGTGAGCTCAGATCAACATGGGTTTGCAAGGAAATCTGCTCCCATGGGTACCACGGGCTGATGGTTCAGTCCCCACGGTCAGGCCTTCCATGCCTTCCATTTATGGGGTGAACTGAGGTTTCAACCACCAAACCTACCTTCCATTAAATCCTTTTCCTTGAAGATTGAACAAGACTTAATGCTCAGGGGCGTGACCACTTGCTGCTCTTGGATAGGATGCCATATAAACATGTAATTGTGGGGCTGCTCAGAGATGGTTTGGGTTCAGACTACTTTTGGGCCCGCAATCCATCACATTTCGCCACGTGGTATTTTCTCCATACCATGGTTTCCATTGCGGGATCACTCAAGAAAAATATCGCCCGAGCATGTTGCGTCCCCGCAATAGACTGTGGTCGCTGATCTGGTCACGATCTGAGATCTAGGCAGACCGACTAGATTTGGTGCCACCGCCAAGCTTACTCGCCCACCAACTTTAGGATCTTCCAAAAGTGTTCTTTGGGGTGGGGCGCTACTTTTGGCGCTGAACAATAACACCTCTCAGAGGATGATCTGACGTGGAGGCCAGATGTCACCATGATGATGTGTTGCAGACGAAGAGGTAACATGTGTCACTTGAAAACGGGTTGGAGGCATGTATGAGAATACTTGAAAAGAGTGCCACGTGTCAAAACCATAAGGGTGTCTCATGTCTGTGTTGATAGCTAACATGCATTTGGCTCTCCAGGGCTCGGGGGATAGCTCTTATTTACCTGTTGTGCTTTTACCCGGAGCTATGTATTTGGTGACACGTGGCTCTTTAAATTGGACGACCAAGATCCACTCTAGGTCTCCGAGCTCCGGGAGAATCAAAAATCAAACCTGGGCTTCCAAGTGATTTTACTCGGAGCCATGGATCTAATGACATGTGTCTTCTTGAATGGATGGTCTAGATCCACTGTGGGTATCCAGGCTCCGGGAGAATCAAAACTCGAACTTCGCTTTTCCCAGGGATTTTACTCAGAGTCATAGATTTGATGATGCATGGCTCTCCTGAGATCGATGACTGAGATCCCTTCGTGGCTTCGAGCTTCAAACTTCTCAATAGTCAAAATTTACTTGCCCCAAGAAAATCCGTCGGAGTTAGGGATCTGACGACGTGTGGCTCCTGGATTTGGATGACCGAGATCCACTCCGGGTCTCCGGACTCTGGGAAAATCAAATCTCAAACTTATTTTTCCTTTTGTGTTTTCACTCGGAGCTATGGATCTGACGACACGTGGCTATTGCTTATCAACGACTCAGATTCACTTCGAGCCTTCGACCACTTCGACACTTTGGGGCCTTGGGGAGGAACTGCCGCTAAGATCAATGACTCCCTACTGATTTTGAGATCAATGGTCCACGATTTCTTCGAGAGTTCAAGCTTCAGCTCTCCAGAAGTTTTATGCACTTCTCACTTTGAAACTCTCGAAGCTCATTTCTCCAAACACCTGGATCGAATGCCACTTGTCCCCCTCAAGATCAACGACTCATGCTCGCTCCGGGCCTCCGGTCTTTAGACCTTCTGCTCTGGCGCTATACTTCGTGCAACTTTGAACTTCCGAATGCCTGCGAGCTGCTGATTCGAACTGCTCATGGAATCTCCTCCGCTGAAAGATTAAAATTGCTTGTTGCTTTTAAGCCTGAAATGGGATACTTTGAATGTCGCCCTTTGTGTCCATGGTTGCGGCCTGCACGATCAAGAATCTAGAAAACAGGGAGACCATTGACTAAAAAAGGAGATGAGTGTTCATCCTTTGGGGAAAACAGAGGGGCTTGGGGCCGAGACTCCCGTTCGGGTAGGACAATAAGGGAAACCAGGGCACACAAATGAACAAGGGCACACATAAGATGACTTTACACGCTGAAAGGGGACAAACTTAAGACTTTTCGATTCAAAAAGGAGAGAGACAAGGCAAAAATTTATAGACTTGGGTATATCGACACACATCTATGGCCCTTGACAACCTTATGTGATAACACATTAGATAAATTTTTGTGGAAGAATGATCTACTGTGGTATCGAGATTGCCTATGTTTTTCTAAGAATTATCAACTCAAACAAAAGGTCCTTTTGGAATTTCACACTTCTTTTGTAGGAGGGCATTTAGGGTTCTTTAAAACTTACCACAAGATCAATAAGGAATTTTTCTGGGAAGGTCTTAAAATTGACGTTCAAATTTTTTTGGTTGAATGTTTGGTTTGCCAACAAAATAAGAGAGAGAGAATCAAGACCCTAGGTCTCCTACAACCATTAGCAACACCAAGTCAATAATAGGAAGAGGTTTCAATGGATTTTATTATAGGTCTACCCATGTCCGAAGGAAAGAATGCCATCATGGTAGTGATGGATCGACTCACAATGTATTCTCATTTTTTCTCTCCTTCTCATCCTTTTAAAGAAAGTATAATAGCTACAACATTCATGGAAAAAATTAAGAAGCTACATGGAATCCCCAAGATTAATAAGTGATAGATATCCAATTTTCACTAGCAATTTTTGGACTCAATTATTTTCTTGTTTGGGTACTTAATTGGCTCACAACTCCTCTTACCATCCTCAATCCGATGGGAAAACTGAGATTGTGAATAAATGTCTAGAAGGGTATCTTTATTGCTTTGCATCTAATAAACAAACATAATGACTCAAATGGTTTCCCTTGGTAGATTGGTAGTACAACACTTCCTTCCATACTTCATAAAAAATCTCCACATTTATGGCACTTTATGGCTATTATCTTTCATCCATCACATCACCCTTGAGAGGGAAAGCAAAGGTTCAAGTAGTGGAGGACCACATAGAGCACCAACAAGAGGTTCTCTAACTATTAAAGGACAACTTGGATATAGAAAAAAATATGATGAAACAATAGGAAAATCAACATCATAGTGAAAGGGAATTTGAAGTGGGGGATTGAGTATCTCTGAGGCTACAACTATGTGAACATATGTCGCTTAAGAAACAAAAGAAGGACAATAAATTAGCATCCAAGTACTATGGTTCCTATAAGGTGTGCAGAGGGTTGGAATTATGGCTTACAAATTGGAGTTGCTTCCATCTTCATGTGTTTATCCAGTTTTCCATGTTTCTTACTTAAAGTAGATAATTAGTGACAATATCCTAGTTCAAACTGTTTTACCAAAGATTAATGAAGAAGGGAAAATCATACTAGAACGAGAAACAATCCTTGAAACACGGATCAAGCAACTGTAACCTTACCACCAAGTTGGACACATTATCTAAGTATTGTTAGTGAATGGAGGGGTAAACTTACCACCAAGTTGGGCTCATTATCTAAGTATTGCCGATGAGTGGAGGGATAACCTTACCACCAAGTTGGGCAGACTATCTACGAGCAGAGGGAGAACTGGCACAATTACCCCCATTCCCTTAGTATAAAAATGATAAGTTCTTGACTCTTATCCTTTCCATCTCAAATGGATTAAAATCTATGGCGTTGTCTAGATAATGGCGACTGGGAGACCATTATTACCAACCCTGAACCAATGGGTAATGAATGAGGTCAACTCCTGAGAACTAAGATAATCATCTTCTTAATTCAAGGATGATCCCCTTGCTACTTAATTTATGTTTATTTGATTATGTTGTTATTATTGTCTACGATGGTTAGTTGTTTCCTCTATTTAACTATACTCTTATGGGATTTGATATCTATTAACATTATTATAAATCTAAATGATGCTTTCGATTTTTTTATAATGAGTAATTTTTAAAGCCTAATAACTATGATTATCTTAATAACTATAATCATGGTGGTTGTGTAAGTAAACATTCTTTTTATATAAAATACTTTTTACTATTTATATCAATAATAAAGGAAACATTTTATTTAAAAAATACCATATCTCAACTATGATGGCAAAATATGATGGAGGGACCCAATCATTCTTTGTTATATCTACTTGATTTGGATCTAAAATACATTTCATCACATAACTTTAACCAAATACCACTTACCAATCTGATTTTTCTTTTACAATAATGTCTAAGTTCTTAATGTCACAAAATATACAAAATGGCAAGAACATTTGTTCAAAACACTATTATAATATCTCTACATTCAGAGGTTCTAAAAAAATAAAGCAAACAAAGATATTGCATTTATAAAATACGTGTGTTTGTGTTTTACCAATGAGTGCGCCATGGGGTACCTAAAGGTAGAGGTTGAACTAGTGATAATGAGTAGCACTAACTTTATCAAGATGGAGTGACATATTTACATTTTGATGGTGCACATGGTATTAGTGTAATATTATTGAGGAACCAAACCCATCTTCACGTTCTTCTCAAGATTTTTCATTTATTTTCTTGTTAAGTGATTGTGGTTAGGTAGTAAATTAAGTAAATTTTCTTCACATAAATATAGGTTTAATTTCATGAGAATATGTTATTGTGTTAATATAATCAATTTTTTAATCTTATATTATCTTTTGTCTCACAAACAAGAGAGTCTCATACACCAATTTAGTATATGTCTTAGCCGTGATCTTAAAAATAGATTATTATTATTAATGATACTTTATAGTTCATTGAGCTTCTAAAATATTGTCCTAGAAAAGTAGATAAAGCCAATAACATGTCCTATGCAATTTCAACAAAATAAAAACCCATTAAATATAACTTTAACTTTAAAAAAAATTAATTACAAAGTTGTTGCATGAAAAGATATTTAATTAAAAATATACAACAATCATATAATCAGAAATAACACAATAATCATCAAATAAACATATCAAATTATCATTAATTTTTTTTAATTAAAATATTGTTAATTGGGTTTATCTCGACTTGTTGGGAGGAATGATTGTTATCCTCCCCATCATTGAGAATCAATTCCCTCAAATAACATGTTTAACTCTTAATTAATATATTATTGTAATGACTTTGAATCTTATTATCAATCAACCTTATACCCTAAAAAAATCTAAGATTTTTCTTAATATATTAAAAAATTGCAAATAAAAAACATTATATCAAAATTACAAAACAAGTAGTATATATGGTAATTAAGATTTGACAAATATAACATAATAGATGTTAAACAAACCACACTAAATTTACTCCATATATACTATATGCAAAGACCCTCAAACTTACAACATTCTTCCGTTGCTCACGGGGTGGTATGGAGACAGAGCGGCGTTTTGAGATTACGAAGAGAAAGAAAAAGAGCAAAAAGACTATTGTCCGCGCATCTGGTGTAGTGATATCATAGTACCCTCTCACGGTACTGACCGGGGTTCGATTCCCCTAATCCTCACTTGAATTTAACCTATTTGATAATAATTATTTACTTCCTTTGTTTTACGGTGCGTCAGCATATACTCAAGTTAAGTTTTATTATCTATTTTTTTTATTTTTTCTTGTGTTGAGTGTTGTAGTGGGTCATTGCTTTTAGTTTTACACAGCAAAGTTTCTATGTTCGAACTTGAGCTTAGATATTGTTTTTTTAGTTTCACACGGTAAAGGTTTTATGTTTGAATTTGGGTTTCGACCTTGGTTAGCGTTTTTTTTTTAATTTACAAGTTCAAATCCAAAAATAGTAAAGTTTATGTATATCGTTTTTTGAAATTTACAAATTTAAATTAAAAAATAATAAAGTATTATATATATTTATGTAAAATTTAGCAAACAAATTTTACCTAACTATATTATTATTAAATATTGGTTAAGGTTTTTTTGGAATTTACAAATTCAAAAGAGTAGAATATTATGTATAGCTATATAAAATTTAGCAATCAAATTTTACTTAACTATGGTGAAATTCCCTTTTGATAAGTATGGTGAAATTATGATAAAAAGTAGAACGAAATTTTGGATTTATTTTTACGAAAGAAAAAAGGGAAGAGGGAGAGAACAGAAAACAAGAACCAATGAAATAAGTCTAGGACGGAAGGATTCGAACCTCCGAATAACAAGATCAAACCCTGCTGCCTTACCGCTTGGCCACACCCCATTCCCATCCTATTTCCCTATTCATATGCTAATGAATACTTATATTCAATTTTTTGTCAACTCATTAGGATCCAAGATTCATTAGATAAGA
>SNQJ01S0007583.1:285016-312282 GCA_010110895.2 Picea sitchensis
GACCCAAGATAAACTTGATCTATCAAGATCGAGCCGAACCCTTAGCAACAAAGGCGTCCCTCTGAAGCCAAAAACGTGCTCTGATACCACATGTAAGTTTTAAACCTGCGAAGTAAAGCAATGCATATATATTCTTAATCAATACAGAAATTAATCAATGGCTCATACACAGAATACACAGAGATCTTTACCGGAAACCCTCAACCGGGAAACCCTTTCTTTTTCATTATATCGAATTTCACCATTCGCCATACAATATATACAATGTTTTTAGGTATTCCGTAGATACCAAAACCCTAATCCCTTAATCCGAGATTAATTTACAAATCAGCTAAAAATAGAAAAATCTACTAAAAATAGCAAAAACCGCCCAAAAAAAAAAATTTCGGGGCGTTGCCCCGGGCTATGCCCGATGCCGAACGCTGCGCATACTCGGCGCGCTGCCCTGAACCCCGTCGGCCCCGGGCTACCGCCCGGTGCCGAACGCTGCGCGTAACCAGGGGGGGGCATACTTGCCCCCCCTGGGACCCCCCTAGGAAGCGCCTGGCGCAACGACAGAGCCCTAGTTTGTACAGACCGAAAGACGCAGTTGTCGTATCTGACGCACCCACACACACACATGCAAAGAATATAACACATACCCAACAATAGGTACATCAAAATAGAGTCAGAGTTTCAAGACATCTCCTCACTAGGAATCAATTATTGATATGCTATCAAAATCAAGAAAAAATTAAGTAAAATAACTAGTGAGAGTTTGGGTCAAAAAATATGGCACAACAAAAACATGGTAAAGGTGACCCTAAATTCACAAAATAAAGGATAGATCAAGGATACCCAACCTCAGGACAACCAGTCCAAGCCATAAGAAAAGAAGGGTAATGGGAAGTCAAAGAAGGACACTGGAAAGTTCTAGAGTTCCAAAAAATTCCCCTAGCACAACACTGATGAATGTAACTCAAAGTAGTCATTTTTATTGAGCTAAAAGCCTCAAAGTTGGACTTTGATTCAATGATAGATAAGGGAAATCAAATAATTAATGTAGAACCTATTTCTACCATTGCAACAACAAAGACCCAACCAATAGAGCCAAAGGAGCCCGAGGAAGATGAGAACCTCTTCCATTCATAGATGTGGGTGAATGAGAATTTGCTACATTTCACTATTGATAGCAATAAGAAATTAATCTCAGTCGAGGTTGTCAAGAGATTGAATTTTGTAACAAAACCTCACCCTCAATCATACACCATCAGTTGGTTGAGCTATGGACGAGACATATGTGTCAGTGAGAAATACTGCCTTTCCTATGACATTAAGCCCTTTAGAGATGAGGTACTGTGTGATGTTTCCCCACTTGAATTTTTTGATGTTATTTTAGGACAATGTTACATGTGGAAACATCATGTTATTTATGAGTTTAGGCCCTATAATGTCATTGTTACTTTGAGAATTCATCCAAAACTCTACAAGAGGTAGTTCTAACTACCACAATTTCCTTTATCTCAATGAAACAATGTAGGAAGGTAATATCTTAGACTAGGAGATTTGTCCTCTTCATGATTTGGTTAGAAGGTGAAAAAAATATCACTATAACTTCCATGACCTCTTCATAGTAGAAGAAGGTAAAAAATATAGTGGAAGAATATAGAGATATATTTATTTTTCCTAAAAGGGTGCCTCTCCATTGCAAGATAAAACATTCATTTGATTTCATCCCCGATTCTTCTTTACCTAATGGCCCAATACATAAATGCTCTCTTCTGGAGAATGAAGAAATCAAATGTCAAATTCAAGAGCTCATTCAAAAGGGTCATTTTCAATTGTGCTTCTCACCTTGTAGGAAATGAATTATGTTGGTGTAGAAGAAGGATGGGACATGGCAACTTTGTATTGATTACAAAGATCTAAAAAAATCACATTTAAGAACCAATATCCAATCCCCTAGATTTGAAATATTCTTGATTTGCTCAAGGGTGCTAAGTTTTTTAGTAAGATTGATATGAAGTTAGGTTGCCACTAGGTATGAATTGAACAAACTAATGAATGGAAGATTTCCTTCAAGTCTAAAGAAGGACTTTTTGAATTGTTAGCCATGTCTTTTGGCTTGACTAATGCCCTCGAAATGTTTATAAAGATGATGGATGATATCTTGCAGTCATTTACAAATTATTTTGTGGTTATATATTTGGATGATATCCTAATCTTCAAAAAAAACTGGATAGAACATTTGCAACACATTTAGCATATCATGAGTGCATTGCAACAACACAAGTTATATGTCAATATGGAGAAATTTTCATTTGGCATGTAGAGAATTCAATATTTGGGATACACCATGGATGGACATGTTGTGCGTGTGGATCCATCCAATATCCAACTCATTCACAATTGGTCGACCTTGGTGACTCTCATAGAGCTCGATAGTTTCTTGGGCCTCACCAACTTCTATTGTAGGCTTGTGTTGAGATTCTATCATATTGCTTATCCCCTAGCTAGGTGACCAAGGGTGAGGCCAAATCCAAGTTCATTTGGGATGAGTCACAACATAACTAATTTGAGGATTTAAACCACTACCTTTGTTTAGCACCAATACTCACTCTACCAGATTTACAATATCCCTTTGATATTGACATAGATGCTTCAGATTATACTGTGAGTGTAGTCCTCACTCATAATGTATATCTAGCGGCCTATCACAATAGCACACTCTCTAATGTAGTTTGTAGGTACCCCACCTATGAAAAATAAATGTACTCCATTGTGCAATCCCATTGCCAATGGAAGTATTACATTCCAAGGAAAGAGACAATTATCCCCACTAATCACAAGCCTCTACAATTCATGTAGACACAATAAAATTTATAAAATGACCATTATCATAAGTCGCCCACATAATTGTAACAATTCCATCTAAACATTAAATAGTACACTAAGGGAATCACAAATCACATTACATATTGTCTCAACTGACCTATGATTGTGGTGCTGACCATAGTGCTCAAATCTAGTGGAAATGAGACCTCTGAGTGGCCCCAATTGTATGACAATGACTCTGACTTCATCATTACCTATCAAACACTGGGCATGGGCAAGCCGAGCGTAGACTTTCATCTTCAAGTTGAAATTTTACACCATCTAGGCCATCTATATGTTCCTTCAGGAAAGCATGAGAATTTGATATGAGAGGCACATTACAATCAAATGGAACTTCGATGTGGAAGACAATGGTAGTGTTGAAAAAGTTCTACTACTGGGAAAATACCTGGCATAACTTTAGCAAGTGTATTAAACCATGCACTACATGTGCCATCACCAAACCTTCCATCAAGAAGCTAGGGTTGTACACTCCTCTACCTACCTTGAACAAACCCTAGGAGTCCATCTCCATGGATTACATATCCAACCTACCTTCAACTAAGATGAAAATGATTGTGTATTTATCGTTGTTGATCAATTATTTGAGATGACCATTTTGACACCCTCCATGAAGAGTATCAAAATAGAGGCCACTTCTAAGCTCTTCTTAGAGCATGTTTGGGATGTCATTTTGGGCTCTCATGGACCATTATTTTAGACAGGGACAATCTCTTCTTAAGTACTTTCTAGTCCATATTAAATCATAGAAAAATCCATGTATTGTCTATAAAACTCCTTATTAATCCCTAGATATTGAATTATTGCATTTCTAGTGTTATATTTGTATGTAGGCTAGAACTCTTCATGGAACCTTTTCAATATAATCGTACCCTTTGTCTCCTATATATATATATATATTCCAAGGAGACCTAGTCTTAGGATCATAATATCATATCTTGTACATTGAATATATTGTAAAAGGAGGTTTGTCCCTCACAATGGACATTTATTCGTTGATTTTTTTTATCATTCTCAAGAAATTGCTTCATAACATTTGGTTTCAGAGCATCGATCCTAGGGTTTTGTTGCTTCAAATGAGTCATCTTGGAATTTTCACTATAACTTTTGTTTCTGGGATGTCTTAGATATAAAAATTTATAGGTTACCTAAGAGACATATCCAAGTACACGTGGTAAAAATTTCACGTTCTGGTTCATTATACTTTCATAGATATAGCCTATGGAAGATAGGGTTTTTGACTCATCCTTAAATCAATTTTAAAGGATTCATCTTGGTTAAAACGTTTTTTGAGATGTTTCAAACAACAAATTTTTGTGGCGATTGAGAGAACATAGTGAAGTACATCTGGTACAAATTTTAGGTTTTGGGTCATTATATTTTCAGATATATATTCTATGGAAGTTGAGGTTTGTGACTAATCCTGAAATTAGTCTCGAACGAGTCATATTTTGATTTTCGATATAAACAAATTTCGGTGAACTTTCATACTCCAAAATTTTCAAAATCCCGAGGAGACATAGCAAATTACACATGGAAAATTTTTCAGAATTTGAATCATTATAATTTGTGAGATATATCTTGTGGAAGTGGGGTATTTTTACTAATCTTGAAATTAGTCTTAAACAATTTATTTTGGTATTTGTGATATAACCTTTTATCAATGAAGGTTCAAACTATGAAATTTTAAGGAGTTTAAGAATTTATATCAGAGTACTAAAGGTCCAAATTTCAGACTCAGAACAGTTCAAATTTCAAAGATATATCAAGACAAAGGTTAGCCATCCAAACATACTCAGGGTTTGAAAGGTATGCAACTTACAATTGGCATAGATTTTGATTGGAAGATCTGTTTTTGATGATTTAAATTTTTGATAAAGAGGAAAAAAAGGATAATTTTTATTTTCTCACATGGCTTCAAAGGTTCCTTCCAAAGTTATTTCACAACTAAACCTCTAGAGAGCTGAACCATGCCTCAAGAATAAAGAGATTTTTTTTCACAATATTGGAAAGGTGGAAAAGAATACAGATGAGGTGTAAAATAAGATGGATACATAGGAAAGAGATGAAAATGAAGATGGATGAAAATATTAAAGAGATGGAAAACAAGATGGAAGAGAAGATAAATGAAAACCAGGAACCTATGGAAAATAAGATGAATGGAAATAGTGCACATATGGAAAATAAGATGGATGAAAATATGTATAAAATGGAAAATAAGATGAATGGAATGAAAAAATCTTGAAGTCAATAGAATCCATGTTTTTATAGAGGATCCCTAAAAGAGATACAAAGATCCAATAAAATAATGAAAATAAGGAAAAGAATGGTGTTGAGACTCAATCACATATGGGGAGTGTTTTATCACAATTGGAGAGCACAAATACTGAATCCCAAAATTATTATTATTCCTCACTTCAAGATACACATCATCAAGGATTAAAGTCAGCACTGAGGAACTACCTCTTTCCAAAGATTGATGTGAGGAAGTTTGATGGTAAAGATCTGATAACATAGATATTCCAAATGGAGTGATTCTTTCATCTACACCAAGTGGCAAGCTTACAAAAAGTACCTATTGCATCCTTGTATTTAGAAAATGATCAATTTGTTTGGTATCACTTGCTTTGTGAAAGAAAAAAGAATGCTATTATCTATTGGTCCATTTTTACAGATGCATTGATATCACATTATGGGGATATTAAGAGTAATAATTTTTTTATTCAATTGATAAATCTTCAGCCAAAATATCATGTTGGCATAGGGGAAGACCTGGGGTTCAATGCTACAACAACACACCAACAAAACCCTAACTACTGAGCCTTTCGGCAACACCTGCGAAGCAGATAAAGTCTCACCCGAGGTAGAGGCAGGGGTGGTTTCAGGACTCCAGTGTCTACAACCTTAGCTGGGACACAGATATGTGATTAAAACACCTTAACAAGCACTTAGCAGTTACAGTTCGTTAATATTCAACCTTAGTTACAACGCATCTAAACCCTAACGACATATCAACGCAGTATTCACACAGATCCAATAGATCCAAGTACCAAGCACAACAACATAGGTCAGATCTAACATTCATTCACATTATTCAACACTAAGCTACCATATCAGATACATCTAACATACATCAGTGCACTAAGAATTCAATCACATAGACAAGAGAACAACCATAAAGCACATAGCAATCACAACACAGGATATACATGGTTCACCCCCACCTCAGGGATATGTCCACCAACTTTTCTTCTTTATTTCTTTCTGTCAATCTTCTACATGCATAGAGCCATGATATCTTACTCCATAGAGTACAGGAGATATGCACACCTCGCTAGATCCTCATTTCCTGAAGTACAACACAAATCCTTCCACATTCTCTTACAATCACTTGCACTTAGCTATGCAAGTCTCACACAGTATGCACAAAGCAATTGCAATTACCTCTTGCACTTAACAATTAACACTTAAAACTTAGCACATTCTCACACTTTCCCTCTTCTTACATCACCTAGATATCTATTTATACATTACAAAATGGGCCTAAATATGCGTAAACCTATGGGCTGACATCCCCATTCCCGTTACATAAGCCTAAAATCCAAAAATCCCTAAAAAGGGGCCGAGATCTCGTGATCTCTGCTTCGACTTGCGCTCCGTCTTTGACAGCCTATTGAAGTCCCAAAAGTAGGTCAAACATGACCAAGGATCCTCAAAACTTGGTCAAGGGCCAACAGGTTCCCAACACTCACCTGTGACTCGTCCCGAGTCACTCTGGTCTGGGTAGCTGTGATTCAAAAGCCTCAAGCTTGGCTCGAGATGGTTTGACCTGTTGCTGTGCCAGGGCCTCTTGATCGATGAACTCTTGGATGACTGCTTCATTGACAGGTCTCTCTAAACGTTGTTCGACTGCAGTGACTACTTATTCCAACTTTGCGCCTTAGCCTTCAATCTCCTCAAACAGTTGGAAAGATTCATCCTGGACTGGTTGGAGCCTTTGAGTCACTTCCATGAATTTTCTCTGAATGGTGTGGACCTGCTGTTGAGCAGTGCGCTGTTATTGGGATCACTTCATCCTTTCAACTATTGATAGGAGCTTCAACTACACCTGTATTGTTTCTACTTGCTGCTTTGCCTCCTGGAGCTATGAATCCAGTACCTTCAGCTCAGTATCTTCAGTGAGTCGCTCATAATTCTATGCGCTCTAAGAACTTAGATGTTTGCATTCTAAAGCGTATTCTTTGATCCTCTCGACTGCGCTCTGGGCAGTGGCTTCTCTTTGATCTCGCACGTCCTGCAGGGTACTTGGCACTGTTTGTAGATCGAGGTCTGTGATTCTCTGTTGAAGCTGTTGGATAGCTTCTGCGAGATGCTCTACTTGATGTTCCACTGGGTCTTCCTCCTTTTTCTCTAAGCCTATCACATAGTGAAGTGCTCTGCTGATTGTTTCTTTTACTCCCACTTGCTCTGTGAGAAACTGCTCTTTCTCTTGCTAGATCTGCTCTTTCTCTTCTTCAAACTTAGTTTGGAGGGAAGAATTCTCTTGTTGCGCAACTCGACGTTGCTATAGAACTAATTTTTGTACTTTATTTAGGGCCTTTGTGGCCTATTTGGTTTCTTCCCGTGCACAACGAAGGTGGGTTTCGTTCACATCAGCTAGTTTGCAGAGTTGGACAGGCTCATCTCCCAACTCAGGTGATTTTGACGTTGGGGGCGCAGTGGATACTGTGCGGATGGATTGAAGGGCCTGTTGTACCCCTCTAAGTGCAACCTAGATTCTATCATACATCTCCTCCTGCTTGGATTCATGTTTCTACAAGATGTCCCGTGAGGCATCTGCTACAACTACGATGATAAAGTCAAAGTCATCCACAATGAGCACAGTCTGCATCTTAGTCAAGGTGTCTCTAGATTTATTTTGGGAAGTGGGTTTCATGGGAGAAACCTTCCTTTTCTTCAAGGGATCAACCTCATCAACAGGGTCCCTAGGCGATGTTACTTCGCCTTTCTTTTGTTGGTTCTCTTTTCCATTTGTCTATTCTACTTCATCATCACCCCCTCATCCAGGTGATACTGAAGCAGTGCCTTCCGATGTGTTGCTCAAGTTCTGGACCTCTTCGGTCTTTTTCCTTCTGTTGGGTCCAGGATGATCCTTTGCTTCATGAGTGGTCTCAGGGTTGTTGATTAGTTCAGGGTCTGACATTTCTGCGGGGTCTGTAGGGATGAGGAGTTCTGCTGACCAGTCCTTGGTGATCTCTTCAAGGTCCTCCTCAGTGAGCTTGTAGTATGATTCAAGCTCTTCTTTTTCCTCATCTATGCGTTCAGTGATATAAATGAAGTTTCGATCTGCATGAAACTTCATGAGGGATAAGAACCGATGCAGGGTGTTCGGTGTCATGCAAGGGGCATCTTCGAGTACCAAAGCATGGTGAACTTCGTAGCGAGTGGCTCTAACGACTCAATGTCCAGGAAGGTCTCACCTCCCGACATTTCCCAAGCAGTAAATGCAATGAGGATTAGGAGCTAGCTAAAGTGGAACTCATAGCCCTGATCCTGAGCTTCGCAGAAGTATAATTCCAACTAGTTGACCAAGTACTTCGCCTAGTTCATTTGGAGTCCTTCTACACATTTCCCGGCTAGGTCAACAACGAGTCCTGTGACTTGAGTAAATGGGTTATTCCTCACTAGCTTCCCTGCCATCATCTAGCATGCCAGACACACTACACCATTCTGGATGAAGCTACCTTGTAGCCTCACATTCCCTTTTCTACATCATCGTAAGTGTCCTTAATTCTCCATGTCAAGGCGCGGTCGGAAGCCTTCCCTGGGTAGAAGTCTTGCGGGTTAGGTCCTTGCATGCTCAATCTAGTGATCCTACGGATTAGTGTCGAATCAACTGTAATGTGTCTATCTAGCCATAGGTAGCCACCATGGTAACATGAGAGCAAGATCTTAAAATAAGCCTTAACCTCCTGGTGCCTTCCAAAGTGTGGGATCTTCATCACATTAAAAAGGGTGGACTGTGCAAGGTTTATAGTCCATGGCTGGGGGATTATTTTCGAGTTCTTACTTGTAAGGAGAAAGCATGCTATAATTATTGCAGTCACCTAGGTTGAAGTCATTGAACTTCAACATCACGATCTTATCTTGCTATGTTCTGACTGTACGTATCCCTTTGGGAGGTACATAGTAACCATGGTGTAATCAAAATCCCTCGAGACACTATCACGACTCACTATGCCAGCCAGAGGTGGGATGTAGTCGGGTAAGATGGTCGGGCTTATCTTTGCGTTTTCTAGATCATATATGTGCTTGGTTCTCTTCTCTGCTGTTGGTCGGGATGGTCTGGATCCGCGAGCAGTCGACGGAGAGGCTTGCACTCCTCGCGTCTATGAAGCTTGAATTTTTTTAGACATCACTCTCTCGGCCGTCATATCAATTAAAACTTCCTCGACTGACTTCTCGACAACGCTGAGCTCTTTTGACATGCACGCTCTTGGGTGGATGGATGAGTGATCAAAGTAATAGAATCGGTTTTGATCTTACTAAGAACATCGCGGTAGCAATGGGTTCTCTTGTTAGTTCTAATACAATTCACAAAAGTGTTCTCGGTGCAACAATCGATGGACTAAGTAGACACGAAGTAACAGATCTCTCCAACATATAAGAATCTTTCCATTAATGCAGTTATGTCCGCTGTGGCGCGGTCCCAATGGTTTGATGGTGAGATTTCTGATCATAACTTTTGTTCTAACCATTTTGGAACGTCGGTCCAATGGTTATAATGCTTCCAACGGTCATATCACTTCACCATGGCGAAGTGCCAAGGGGCGTTGTTTTGATATCTTGGCGAAGTTCCAATTTTTCAAATCTTCCTTCCGCAAAGTTCCCTCTGGGCCCTTTTGTAACTTTTCGACCTTTGCTCTATTCTTACTAAGTTTTATAGCCTTCTTCCTGGTGATCTTCGTCTCAATATTTTTTCCATTCTAATTCTTGTCTTCTTTTGGCATAGTAGCTTTGTGCTGTTGGGATTCTTTCATAGGATTAGAGAGTAATACTGCATCTTTATATGGGGTAGGTGCTCTACTCGGTTGTGAATCTTCTTGTGCTCTTTCAACTTCGTGATCCAAGTTTCTAGTTCTAAGTAGCTTCGATCTGTTCTCCTGTTCTACAATCAAGTGTGTTATCTTCCTAGTCATGAAATATTTTAATTCCTGCTTTTTCTGTTCTAGGGCCTCCTCTTCTTTTCTTCTAGTCTCCTCTTTCTCAATCCAATTTTCCCCTAATAACATGGTAAATAGAGCGGTGTTCTCAATGAATCTAACAACCTCAAAATCTTCCTTTGTTGAAGATCCATGAGCACTCATAGATACCTGGGTGAGTCTTCCACATAGGGTTATCAACTTTCCCATGAATAATCCTATTCCTCCCAATGAAGGAGTTGTATCAAGCTTTCCTAAAGCTTCCCAAGTTCTTTCTGTCATGATATTTACCTGTGTTTCCTCATCTAGAACATAGTCTATGTCGAAGTCTCCTATTCTTGCTTTTATGCATTCTTTTTCTTTGAAGATCTCTGGTAAGTTGATATCTCTGTGATCATTTGGGGTTTCTTTCATTTGGAGTAGTATAGTCTCTGATTATGTTTGGGGTTCTGCCATGGTCTTAGTTTCGTGACCTTCCTCAAGGTTTTCTTGTCTCATATTCATTCTTTCAAGCTTAGCAATAATTCTAGGGCAATCTAAATCTTCATGGTTCATAAATTTACAACAAAGACAACTAGGTCTTCTTCCAGGGCATTCCTTAGGAAGATGTCCCGGTCTTCTGCAACTGTAACAAAGGTTTAATCCTCTTTTTTTCTTAAATGATCCCCAACCTTTCCTATACTGTGCACTAGGATCATAGTATCTAACTTGCAAACAATTCTTTCTAGGATCCTGCATCCATTTGTTAGTCGAAACATTCTTTCTATGCATAGGAATAACATATCTTTCATTATTTCTATCAGATCTACTCATATCAAACCTTCTTTCATTTAACTGTGCCCTAGTTTTCAGAATAGGATAACATTTATCAAACATACCTAGATTCATACTCTTGAAACAAAAATTTCTACTAATCTTACTTTCAGCAGAGCACAAAGCTTTCAAATCTAAGACTTTTCACTATTCTTACCTTTAAAGCTCCCAGATCTAAAACTTTTCACTATTTTTATAAAGCTTCGAGATCTTACCTCTTTTCTTCGGATATGACTTCTCTTCTTAGCAAAGAGATTTACAGGTCAAGTATAATACTGCACACTAAGGAAACAGATCTACGCACATAGATTTCTTTCTTTCCTTCAGTTCCCAACAATCAAAGTTTCAGGTCTCGACAACAGAATCATTTGTTGGCACAGGGGAAGACCCGGGGTTCGACGCTACAACAACGCACCAACAAAACCCTAACTATCGACCCTTTCGGCAACACCTGCGAAGCAGATGAAGTCTCACTCGAGGTAGAGGCAGGGGTGGTTGCAGGACTCCAGTGTCTGCAACCTTAGCTGGGACACAGATCTGTGATTACAACACCTTAACAAGCACTTAGCAGTTACAGTTCATTAATATTCAACCTTAGTTACAACACAGCTAAACCCTATCAACAGATCAACGCAGTATTCACACAGATCCAATAGATCCAAGTACTAAGCACAACAACATAGTTCAGATCTAACACTCATTCACATTATTCAACACTAAGCTACCATATCAGATACATCTAACATACATCAACACACTAAGAATTCAATCACATAGACAAGAGAACAACCATAAAGCACATAGAAATCACAATGCAATATATACATGGTTCACCCCCACCCTGGGGCTACATCCACCAGCTCTTCTTCTTTATTTCTTTCTGTCAATCTTCTACATGCACAGAGCCATGATATCTTACTCCGCAGAGGACAAGAGATTTGCGCACCTCGCTAGATCCTCCTTTCCTGAAGTACAACACAAAGCCTTCCACATTCTCTTACAATCACTTGCACTTAGCTATGCAAGTATCACACAGTATGCACAAAGAAATTACAATTACCACTTGCACTAAGCAATTAACACTTAGCACTTAGCACATTCTCACACTTGCCCTCTTCTTACACCACCTAGCTATCTATTTATACATTACAAAATGGGCCTAAACATGGGTAAACCCATGGGATGACATCCCCATTCCCTTTACATAATCCCAAAACCCAAAAATCCCTAAAAAGGGGCTGATATCCCATGATCTCTGCTTCGACTTGTGCTTAGTCTTCGACAGCCTATCGAAGTCCCAAAAGTAGGTCAAACATGACCAAGGATCCTCAAAACTTGGCCAAGGGCCAACAGATCCAATTACATAACACATTCAACAATTCCAAAAGCTCAATCTCAGGGTAAATAACATTCCTAAGGATAATTTTTTATATCTCTTTATGGGCACTCTAAAGGAGAAAATTCAACACGAGGTGTGCATCTTTGAACCCAAATCTCTAGAGAAAACTTTTAGTATGGAAAGGAAAGTGGAAAACAAAAATATGGCTACTAGAAGGGTGACCTCTAACAAATATAGAGAGAACCATGTTTCCTCTCCTTACCTCAATCAACTGACAAGGTTGACACCTCAAAAAATGGATGAAAGAAGGGAAAAGGGACTATGTTTCAATTATGACGACAAACACAATAAGGGGAATAAATGTGGTGAGAAGAAATTATTCGATATAGATTGTGAAGAGGAAGAAGATTAAGAATTGGAACCATCACAAGATCTAGATCTAGAAGATACTACCCCAACGATAGCTTCTCATGCATTGTCTAGCATTAGTACTCCACAAAACCTCAAGATACAAGGATACATAAAAAAGAAAAATGTAACAATGTTGATTGATTTTGGTAGTACCCATAACTTCATCAATTATAAATTAGCAAAAGATCTCAATTACTTTGTATATCTAGCACCAAAGTTTCAAGTAACGATACAGATGGAGGTACCATAAATTGTTCTAGGAAGTGCCATAGTATTAAGCTCAATATCGGGGAGTATTTTTTGGATAGTCCCATGATTTCCATCCAAATGGGTGGTGTTGATGTTGTATTAGGGGTCCAATGGTTACAATAATTGGGAATAGTGTCCCTTAATTTTCAATATATTTTCATGAGATTTTCCTTATATGGAAAGGAAATTGAGCTTAGAGGTATCCAAGGGAAACCCTCTAAAGTGATAATCTCTAATAGCTTGAAAAAAATACTCAAGAAGGGACACCATGGTGTAATTGCATAATTGTTCTTACTATATGTTCAAACATATATATCCTCTTCTCCATTAAATGTCCAAATAGTTATCAACAATCATTCCATGGTATTTGGAGAAATGCCTAAGGGTATACCACCCACGCGAGATCATGGCCATGCTATTCATTTGCAACCAGGAAGTGTACCACCTAACATTAGGCCTTACTAGTATCCATATGCACAAAATATTGAGATTGAGTGCATGATCCAATAAATGTTAGAGGTCCACATATTTCAACCTAGCCAAAGTTCTTTCTCTTCACCAGTGGTGATGGCTGCAAAAAAGGATGGTTCATGGCATATGTGTCCAGATTATATATATCTCAACAAAATACGATCAAATATAAGTTTCCTATTCTTTTCATTTATGAATTATTATATGAATTGCATGGATAAATTTTCTTTACTAAGTTGGATCTTCGTTCAAAATATCATCAAATTAGAATGAGGTAGGAAGACATTCCTAAAACAAATTTTATAACACATGAAGGTGATTATTATTTTTGGTTATGCCAATTGGACCTACTAATGCATCTTCAACATTTCAAAGCTTGATGAATTCTATTTTCAAGTCCTTCCTTAGAAAATTTGTGTTAGTATTTTTTGATGACATACTAATCTACAACAAATCTTGGGAAGAGCATGTACAACAAGTGGAAAAAGTATTACAACTATTGGAAGAACAACAAATTTATGCAAATCATTCTAAGTGTGCCTTTGGGGTTCAAGAAGTGGAATATTTGGGTCATATTGTATCTCATGAAGGTGTAAAGTTGACCCTAACAAAATTACAGCTATGAGGGAATGACCAATTCCAAAAAACTTGAAGAAATGTAGAGGATTCTTAGGATTGATAGGATATTACCACAAGTTTGTTAAGAACTATGGTCAAACATAAACACCTCTAACAACATTATTAAATAAGGACACATTTTCTTGGACTCAAGAAGCAACCAAATCTTTTGAAAAAATCAAGGAGGCTACATGTACAACTCTTTTTCTAGCCACACCTAACTTCACAAAGACATTTATTGTGGAGTGTGATGCCTCAAGCCAAGGCATTGGTGTAGTTTTAATTCAAGAAGGAATGCACCTTGCCTTTGAGAGAAGCCAACTTAAAGAAAAAAACTTACTCAAACCCATTTGTGAAAAATAAATGTTGGTCATACTACATGCAATTAAGAAATGACACCCTTAACTAATAGGAAGACACTTCAAAGTAAAAATAGATCATGATAGTTTGAAGTACTTCTTGGAAAAATGATTATCTTTAGAAGATAACAAATGGGTTACGAAGATGCTAGGTTATGACTTTGAAATTATCTACAAAAAGGAAAACACATTGTTGTAGAATATACCCTTTCAGGGAAAGAAGAAGAAACAAAAGGTTCACTATGTGCTGTTTCTATTCCACAATCTGATTGGGTGGAAGATACAAGGATAGAATGGAAGCAATATCAAGAGGTAGTCAATAGCATTCAACAAATACAAGAGGACCCCAGTTCATTAGATAATTTTATATGGTAGAATGATTTTCTATGGTATCATGATTGCCTATATTTATGTAATAATTCCCAACTCAAAAAGAAGGTCCTTCTGGAATTGCACACTTTTCCTATAGGGGGACATTCAAGATTCTTGAAAACGTACCACATGATCAATAACTTTTTTTTTTCTGGGAAGGTCTTAAAGCTAATGTTCAAAAATTTGTGTCTGAATGTGTGGTTTTCCAACAAAATAAGGGAGAGACAATCAAGATGCCATGTTTCCTAAAACCATTAGCTATACCAAGTCAATGTTGGGAAGAAGTTTCAATGTATTTTATTATAGGTTTACCCAAATATGAAGGAAAGACTGTCATCATGGTAGTAGTGGATTGATTGACAAAGTATGCCCATTTTTTATCTCTTTCTCCTCCTTTTAAAAAAAATACAGTAGCCATAATAATAATGGAAACAATTCAAAATCTACATGGAGTCTCCAAGATTATTGTAAGTGACAAAGATCCAATTTTCATTGGAAATTTTTGGACTGAGTTCTTTTTTTTTGGGTACTCAATTAGCTCACAACTCATTTTACCATCCTCAATCTGATGTGAAAAATGAGATTGTGTATAAATGTATAGAAGGATATCTTCATTTCTTTTCATCTGATAAACATACACAATGGGTCAAGTGGTTGTCCTTAGTGGAATGGTGGTACAACACATCCTTCCATACTTCATAAAAAATGTCCCCATTTATGAAAATTTATGGATATAATCCTCCATCCATCACATTACCATTGAAAAGGATTGCAAAGGTTGAAGCAGTGGAGAACCACATAGGGAACCCATAAGAGGTTCTCAAATTATTGAAGGACAACTTGGTTATGGTACATAATAGGATGAAACAACAAGCATGCCAACATCACAGTGAAAGGGAATTTGAAGTGGGGGATTGGGTATTTCTAAGGCTACAATCATATAAATAGATGTCCCTTAAGCAACAAAAGAAGGACAATAAAATATTACCCAAATATTATGGCCCCTATAAGCTTTTGCAAAGGATTGGAAGTATGGATTACAAATTGGAGTTACCTCCATCTTCATGTGTACATCAATTCTTCCATGTTTCTTGCTTAAAGCAACTGAGAAATCGAGCAATTACATAGTACCTCGTTAAATGGAAGAACCTACCAGTGGAAGAGGCGACATGGAAATATGAGTTATTCATGCATAAACACCCATGGTTATTCAAGTGTTGACGACACCACTTGTTTGAAGGTGAGGGGAATGTTAATCCCTAGATAAATCCCCATGTTATGTATAAAACCCCTTCTTAATCTCTAGATATTGAATTTTTACATTTCTAGTGTTATATTTGTATGTAGTATATAACCCTTCATGGCACCCTTTCATTATAATTTTACCCTTTGTATCCTATATATATACCATGGATACCTAGTCTTAGGATCATCATATCGTATCTTGTACAATGAATATATTGCAAATGGAGGTTTTCCCCTTGAAGTGGACTACTATTCATTGATTTTTTATCATTCTCAAGGTGTTGGTTCATTACAGTCCATCCTATGGTCAATCCTGGATAGGAATATGGCCACATTGACTTCCTTCCACCCCCAAACTGATGGGAAAATAGAGGTAATCAACATGATGATTGTTCATATCCTGAGAATGTACAACTCGAAACATTCGCACACATGATATGAGGGCCTTCCTTATGTTCAACATAGCTACAAAAAATCCATTCATGGATCTATTGGCCACAACCCTTTCCAAGTGTGCTTGGGGTTCCAATCATTGTCATCGATTGACGTATCTTTTCCCAATGCATCTGTATAGAAATAATCCCCCCATGCTCAAAATAAGGCTAGGAAGGATTTTGTTTTTGAATAGATCCATCACATCCAACGACATCTTCATAATATATTGTAGAAATATAATGCTAAGTACAAGCAACATTATGATAAACACTGGGTTCCACATGAGTTTCAAGTGGGATTTAAGGTATGGTTGCATTTGCATAAATAATTCCTCAGAGGACCCCATTATAATATCTACCCACTATGATATGTGCCCTATACTATCACCAAGCCTATGGGTGATAATTATTTTGAATTAAGTATTGCCTCTTTCCTTGGTTTTCACCCTTTATCTAATGTGGAGATGATTCAACCATATCTTCCACCTCTCTTGGACAACTTAGATGTGGCTAAGAACTTGGTTCCTACAAAAATAAATAATGGTTGTATTTTGTAGGTGAAAGTTGACCAAATCATGGAAACCAAGATGAAGGACACCCACCAATCAAACAATCAACTCTATCAGATCATTAAAGTAGGGAAACTCCTTCACCAAGGCAAGTGGCTCACCAAGAGTCAGATTCAACATAAGTTTTCCCATATGATGGAGGAACTTGATGTAGTAGGGACAATTTATTCCTAAGCGGTGATAACTAATCCAAGTGGATACTAGTGGTCACTCACTTTTTTGACTAAATCATAATGGTTCCACATCTTGGTAATTTTACAAAAAAAATTCAAGTCTAGAACTCTATTTCATTTTTTGGGCATTTCCCTTGCATTTTTGGCAGTTGACATAGGTCACACAATATATAATTGGAGGCTTTACAAACACATAGATCATGTATTGATCTTTGTAAATATCCAAGAAATTACTCAAACAAAATTTGTATGAAAAATTTGCACCCCCGGGAAGTTGACATATCAACTAGCCTCCTCGGGGCCCACATTCCTCTTGCCACATCATTTCCTAGGGTTAGGGTTTTGGATATTTAGGGTTTTTTCATATTCAAGTATTATACTTTAAGTTAAAAGGCATTTTTCGCCTCTTGTAATGTCTTATTGCAAGTGAGCATAGTCAACAGATCTCTCTTCAAATATAAGCTACTACCATTTACCTACTTTGTATTGCTTTGATTTTTATATGCCTTTTCCATTTCATTCATTAATATAATTTGGGTTTCAAAGTATTATTTTTCTCTCTACAATATCTTTTTGTGTTTCCATTTATAATTCTTGTCTTCATTTCATTCTTTACATACAAATCACATATGATAAACATGGGAAGGCCCCTTAAATTTTATATGGTATTAGAATGCCTTTGGTAAAGTTTTTCAATTATATCATGTACCTCTTCCAATGTAGAAAAAGGAGCTCCAAATTATATACTTATCCACTTTTTAATTCCAAGGCTTAAACCTATAATGTAGAGTAAAGAAGAAAAATCATCCAAATATTTTCACACAGAAATAAACTAACCCAAATTATGGAGCACAAAAAATATGGAAAGCTTTAATTTGTGCACAGAAATAGAGAATAAATGTGTTGCAAATATGTTTTACTTAACATCTCTTGCCACACCCACCCCTACATGATATGAGGGTGGATTTCACCCCACCCTCATATGAGGGTGAGGGGAGATATTAACTAATATTTTTTTATTTGATTCAGGTGGATATCAATGGCCATCCACCTCTTCCACTGACTCAATGGTTCTTTATCTCCTTGCAAGTTTTTCTACAGTTTTTTGGGTCCCAAACTTCTTGGGTTATTTTGAGGCCCTAAACAATGTTTTTTGGACATTTGAGGGGCTAGGGGATGCCAACGACATACCTCGGCCCATAAAAAAGTTGTAATCCTCGAATAGTTCTTTCCAATGAGCTATTGTGTGCCCAAAATGGAGATCATATGCAAAAGTTGCTCCCTCGAAAAGTTGACGCATCAACTAACCACCTCGAGACCCGCAATACTTTTGGAATTTCATCTTATAGGGTTAGGTTTTTTACCTCTTTTTTTAGGATTCACGATAAAAGGCCCTTTTGGACCTCTTTGTAATCATTTTTTTGTGAATGAGCATAGCAAACATCTCTTTCTCTTCAGAGATAATCTACCATGTTTCTAACTTGTTTGTGTTCTACAATACTCTACTATTTTATTCATTAATAGAAGTTGAGTTTCATTGTAATTGTTGTACTCTCTATATTTCTGTGTATGTTTCATTTCATTCTCAATATAATTCACATCAATGGTATTATATCAATCTAGTATTTATTTCTTGATGCATGTCCCTAACAAGGTCAAGGTATAGAGAGTTGGGTATCGAGCTAGTTTCACTTGGGGATGACTTCTCTCACTAACCCAAGAAGCCTCTCATGGAAGAATAAAAGAGAGATGATAGAGTAGGATATCCTATCTAGATGTTTCTCAAGGAATCCCTCACACAACATAGGAATGATATGATGGAACTTCACCCAAATCCTTCGACGATTTTTGATAGTGGGCATGGCATCTTCAATAAGTAGCCATTTGGAGGTGCAATACCCTTCAAGGTACAAGTTAAATTTGATATCCCTTTATTTAAGGGGTAGATAGATGCATATTCTTTGGAGAAATGGTTAAATATTTCAGAGTGTTATTACTCTGTTAAAAAAAAAATCGGCATCAAAAAGATCGCCTTTATGCTCCTTAAAGCCCTTCCCCATGTCAAAGATTGGTGGGAAAGTTACTAGGAGAGACACAATAGAGACGAGTCTATGAAATTTAGGAGATGACCTAATTGGGCGGCCTTTGTTGATGACCTCAAGGAGGAATTATACTATGTTGGAAAATGTGATGACCAATACACAATATGGACGACTCTGTGTCAGGAGAGAGACCAGAAGGTGTCGAAGTACACCAACATCTTCCATACCTTGCACTCAAAGTTGGGTATTATAAACTCTGAACAAAAAGTTCTTTTGAAGTATCATAGTGGCTTGCATAGGTACATCCAAACAAAGATGGATTTCTTGGACATCTCCTCACTGGGAGACACTTATTAATATGCTATCAAAATCAAGTAGAAATGTAAGTAGCAGAATAAGTGGGAGTTTGCGTATGAAAATCCACAACAAAATAAGTATGGTAAAAGAGACCATAACTCGTAGAAAAAGGGAAAAATCAAGGAAATAAAACCTCAATACAACCAGTCTAAGAGGCAAGAAAAGAAGGGTAACATGAAGATGAATAAGGACACTGGAAAGTGGTGTGAGTTACACAAAATCCCCTAACACAACATTGATGAATGTCGCTCGAAGCAATCATTTTTGGTAGAGCTTAAAGAAAAGGAGTCAGAACCTTACTTGGAATCTAATTTGGAACAAGGAAAGAGGATCATCGATGTAGAACCTATTTCTAACATCACAATTGTAACGATACAACCAGATGAGTCAGAGGAGCTTGAGGAGGGGGGGCGCCTCTTCCATTCATAGATGTGGGTGAAGGAGACCCCACTACATTTCATTGTTGTCAACGGGAGCTAGAAGAAATTGATCTCATTCGAGGTCATAAAGAGACTGAATTTGTCAATAATGTCTCACCCTCAACTATACACCATTGGTTGGTTGAGCCAAGGATGAAAATTTTGTGTCAGCCAGTAGTGTCTCATGTCCTGCAACATCAATCCCTTCAAAGACGAGGTACTGTGTGATGTTTCCCCACACGAACTTTGTGATGTTATTTTAGGATATCCTTATATGTGGAAGCGTCATGTTTTTTATGAGTCCCGACCCCGTAGTGTCATTGTTATTTTGGGAGGTAAACCCTACATGGTACCAGAGGTAGTTCCAACTACTGCAATTTCATTGATCTCAACAAAACAATGTCAGAAGGTAATCTCTTGGATTGCAAAGTTTGTCCTCTTCATGGTCCAATTAGAAGGTGAATGAGAGGTCACTACTACCGTCACAACCTCTGCACATGAATATATATATATATATATATATATATCTTCACTTCACCTATAGGGGTGCCTCTACTTTGTCAGGTCAAACATTCCATTGAATTGATACCTGATTCACCCTTACCCAATGGTCCAATATACATGTTCTCCCTTATAGATAATGAGGAAATAAAGTGTCAGATTCACAAGCTCATCCGCAAGGGCCACATTCAACCGAGCTCCTCGCCTTGTGGGAGACCAATTGTGTTGGTATAGAAGAAGGAAGGGACATGGCGACTCTGTATTGATTATAGATCCCTTAACAAGTTCACTATCAAGAACCGATACCTAATCCCACGAATTGATGATCTTCTTGATCAACTTAAGGGTGCCAATTTCTTTAGTAAGATTGATCTAAAGTATGGCTACCACTAGGCCACTCTAGAACAAACCGATGTATGGAAAACAACCTTCAAATATAAATAATGACTTTTTTAATGGTTGGTCATGCCTTTTGTCTTGACTAATGCTCCAACGACATTCATGAGGATGGTGGATGATATTTTTTAGTTTTTTACAAACTCTTTTGTGGTCATATATTTGGATGACTTCCTCATATTCAACCGAACCTCGGAAAAACATCTGCAACACATTCAGTAGGTCCTGAGAACCCTACAGAAACACAAGATATACGCCAATATGAATAAATGCTCATTCAACATGCAATGAATTCAATACTCAAGATACATCATGGATGAAAATGGGGTGCATGTGGATTCTACCAAGAGCCACCTCATCAACAACTGGCCTGCCCTGAAGACTGTGATGGAGCTCCAAAACTTCTTGGGCCTCTCTAACTTCTACCATAGGTTCGTGTTGGGATTTTCTCATATCCCTTGGCCCTTAAGTCAAGTGACTAAGGATGGATTTAAATCCAAGGTTTCTTAGTTTGAATCACAACATAAAGAATTCCAGGATCTAAAACATCACCTCTGCTCCGCTCTAGTCCTCACACTGCTAGACCTACAAAAACCATTTGAGATTGAGACAAATTACTTTGACTATGTTGTTGGTGTATTCCTCACTCTGTAGGGACATCCAATGCCCTATCAAAATGAAACACCATCTGATCACTACAAGGAGAACACCTTCTTGCAGACGTTTTTACAGAACCTTCCTAAAAAAATTCCTCCCTTAGCTATTTATAGCAAAGGTTATTAGTAGAGATTTTTTTTCCAGAGGTTTTTGCAAAGGTTTTTTTTTTCGGTGCACCTTTATGGTCAAAATACATTGGTGTGCACCTAAAACAAAACACATCAGGACTTAAATGTTCAAACACATCGTCACTGTTCATAGCAGAGGTTGGTGACTATAAGTTTTTGCAGAGGTTTTTTTCCTCAGTGTGCCTGTAAGGAATATACACACATATGAGGCCATAGACAATAAATTACTGGTGCATCCATGTTCCAGTAACATGCCCACACTTTATAATAAAAGTACATTCACTGAATAAATTGCACCGGTGTCGTTGAACAATACGCATCAGGATGTTCCTAAAAAATACAACACTGATGCAACCATCTTTCAGTAGCACTTCCATACTTTATAATAAAATTATATCCATTGAATAAATCCCATCGGTATAGTTGCACGGTCCACCCCGATGCGTTTGTATTCGCCAGGCGCACCGCGTTAGGGTAAATTAAAAAAAAATTACCAAACCGATTTTCATTGTTACAATGAATCCCATGCTTCCAAACTCTCAAACAAGCATTGATGATCACCTTTCTTCCTAAGACACCCTATTTTCGGTGCTCTACATCGACTAGGATATCTCCATTGATGGATCCCACACATTTCCAAATTTTGGAAATTACCATGAATTTTCATTTCCTCTCAATGGTGCAACCATGCCTCTTTAAATATATAAGAGGCTAGGTAAATTATTTATTACCTTCCTATTTTCATTTTTATCCAATTAAAATTAGAATTTATCTTGAAATTTCACATCTTTTTCAATTTTTTTTCTTGTTCACGTGGTGTGCCTAAACGGTTTGACTCGCCTTGAAGCATTGCATATTGTGTTAAAAAACCATTTCCCAGTGCTTCCATATATATTCGCACCGATGTCGTTCAATATAGCGCACCGCAATAAATTACTAAAACAAAATGGTGCACGTCCTTTGGAATTCTCCGACATCGACGCAAACTAGGCTCATACCCGCATCGACCCATTACACTTCATTAACTGCACCGCTAGCTCAATGATATATAAAATTTAACCTTGTGGTGCACCCATTTTAAGTTACTGCACTGGGGCATACCCGATCAATAACGCCCTGGCAGGTCAATGTTCAAACACATCGGGGCATACTAGATCAATAACGCCTTGGCAGGTCAATGTTCAAATGCACTGCCATACTTTATAAAAAATAAAACCCAATAAATCATACCATTGTCATTTAACATTATTCCCCAGTAAACTTCACTTAACTAAATGCACCGCTGACATAACGATTTATAAAATTTACGTAGTGATGAAACCATTGTAATGAAACACATCGAAACTTTATTCAAAAATGCATTGGGACATATATTTCCTAAATTTTCATAGCGGTGCATCTCAGTTTATGCCTCATTCCCGATGCCCTCACATTTATACCGCACTGAGGAACAAAAGGGTGGTTCTCCACTATCACAGTGGTCCTGGTGTGTTAAGAGTAACACCTCACACCAACTTGTTGTGTCGTTTTGGTGGATGCCATGTACTAACTGTTGTTGTCCACAACAAAATGCACCATTAAACAAAATTTCAGTGCTCCAATAGCATGGTAGCACCAATGTGTTTATATTAACACATTACACCATGTAAGTTCATATTCAACAATTTCATCTATCGGTGTGGAGTGATCAAAACAACGCACTGATGATATAATTAAGAGCATGACACCAGGCCAAATTTTCACAAATTTTCAACGTAATGCATCTTATGGTAAGCACAAAGAATATTCTAGGAAGTGTGCCATTTGAAATAAATGCACCAGTGTGTTCTATTAATCAAACACACAACCAAGTTTTTGAAACAAAAATTTTCTCTACGATGCATTGAATAAATAAAACACACCGAAAATGTGCACGACAACACAACTAGAAAAATACATAGTAATTTACCATCTTAGTTCATTTTATGGGATGCCCCGTCACCGATGCATTATAATACAGATGCACTGGAATCAATGCATACAAATCTCAAATGAACCGTCGGTGCATTAGGTTAAGCTAAACACAACAGGGTGGTTAAGTAAGTTGAACTAGGAAAAATAGTTTAAAAATTATCATTCTAGTGTGCATTGTAAAACGTGCCCATTAATGGTGCATCACAAAAATAAAACACACCCATTTAAAGCATCTAGTGCATGAACTAACATATAGAGTTGGTGTGTTTAATATAACCCAATGCACTGTGTAGTTTAACACCAACCCTTAACCTGTGCGCTATATATTACAACACATCACTATAGATATCAGTGCTTGACTAACAATAATGCACCCATGTGTTGTATTTAAAAAATGTATTTTCGGTGCCTTATGTCTGATAATGAGCACCGGTCGTGATGCATACACATTTGTTAAGAGAACCGCTTACTTATTCACTTTTTGTTTTGCAAAAAAAATCTGTTTTCAGTTTTTGATAAATACAAATTAGTTATATATGTTTGTGTTTTATATTGTAATTTCATTTTATCTATATATGTACCTAAAATGGATTTAGTGTGAATCAAATATTTCGACAATGTTGGGCGCAGTAACAAACAAAAGAAAAACAATTTAATGCACAATCTACATATGAAAACCTCCACAATTAAATTTTGTGGAGGTTTTTCTTTGCGGAGACAAAAACATAGGTCACTCTTCGGTCCCTCTCATAATTTAGCACATAGACTTGAGCCCCTACCACTTCCTCAATGCTCTGCCTCACATCTCCTCCTTTGTGGGCCACGAGAATTTCTCCAATATATCGTCCTCATCATTCCTTTAGCCATAATATGAATTGGCATCAATTCACTTGTAGATCACACACCTACAACTCCCCTTCTTCACCTCGAGGGGGATTATAGAATACTTATTTGAGGATGAGGACTAATTTTGCATCCATGAAGTATTTATAATTGGGGCCCTTCATTGTGGCACTAAGCACATCAACTGCATTCCCTTCCAAGTCTGTTATCTTGGCCTCTACTTTGCCATAATTAGGATTTCCAAGCTATGTGACCAGAGCTTCCTAGTTCCCCTTTGCCCTGTTCAACAAAAAAGGACCTTGGTAGATGTCTTAATTATAACACAATGTTAGCCTCAATATTGACCTAAGATCCAAATCGTATATTTAATAGAAGTTAAGAAGCACATTTAGAAAAAGAATCAATGATCCATAAGCTTTGTCAACATGACTTATCGCTAAATATTAAGCATTTCCTTGGACTTGGTCGAATCCTCCATGAAATCCTCACCCATGTACTTATTAAGAATTTCATCATGTTTCTTTTTCTCCACAACCATGCGCTCAACCTCTTTCTTATCCAAAAGGGGAATATGAGCAACAAACTCTCGCTCTCTTTGATGTTGGTTTTCCTTGTCTTGCTCTCCCATTTCTTCCACCACATCATCATCTTCCCCGAATAGGACCAACTTAATGACAATGATGTCCTTTCTCTTAATCGTCAACCTAGACTACCTCTAGATAGATTGGATCCTTTGCTACACCCTCAACTCTTTGTTCTGCATCTCCTCCTCTATGGGCCACTTGAATTTCTCGAGGATATCCTTCTCATCATCGTTGTCACCATAATAACTGGCATCAAATCGCTTATCGATCACATATACAAACCTCCTCTTCTTCAGCTCGTGAGGCTTATCGAATAAATCTTTGGCGCTGGGGAGGAATTTCCAAGCCACACTTGTATAATTGGTTGCTGAAATATTATAACATGCCATCTTCTAGCAATCAATTGTAAGTGCAACTAATAAATTATTCCCTGATGTCAAAGAGTTATTCGATAAGGCACCCCTGAGGCAAAGAAGAGGAGGTCTAGGTATGTGATCTACAAGCGAATTTGCACCAGTTATTATGGCGACATTGATGATGATAATAGTATCATGGAGAAAGTCAAGTGGCTCGCAGAGGAGGAGATGCAGGCCAAAGAGATGAGGAAGTGGCAGGGGATCGAGTCTATCTAGAGGGAGGCTAGGTTGATGATCAAGAGTGATGAGGTCATTTCCATTAAGCTAGTACTATTTGTGCAAGATGAGGATGTGGTGGAAGAAATGGGAGAGTAGGATAAGGGAAACCAACAACAAAGAGAATGAGAGTTTGTTGCCCATGTGCCCCTTCTGGATGAGAAAGTGATTGAGCACATGGTTGTGGAGAAGAAGAAACATGATGAACTTATTAGTAAGTACATGAGTGAGGATCTCATGGAGGAGCAGGCCAAGGCCAAGGAAATGATTAATATTTAGCGATAATACATGCTCACAAAGGTTATGGATCATTGATTGTTTTTCCAAATGTGATTCTTAACTTCTATTAAATATGCAATATGGAGCTTAGGTCAATCTTGAGGCTGATTTTTTTTTATAATTAAGACATCCACCAAGGTTCTTTCTTGTTGAACAAGGCAAAGGGGAACTGAGAAGCTCTGGCAATAGAGCTTGGCAGTCCTAATTATGACAAAGTAGGGGCCAAGATGATGGACTTCTGAGGGAACAAAGTTGATGTGCTCGATGTCATAGGCAAGGGCCCTGGTTATAGATACTTCAGGGCTACAATTTTCCTCACTATCCCCAAATATCTATTCGATAACCCCCCTCGAGGTGAATAATAGGAGGTGTAGGTATGTGATCTACAAGCGAATTGACGCTAGTTCACATTATGTCTACATGAATGACGATGATGGTATATTGGAGAAAGTTAAGCGGCCAATAGAGGAGGAGATGCGAGATACAACACTAAGGAAGTGTCAAAGGATCGAGTCCATGTGCTAAATTATGAGTGGTACCGAAGAGTGACTTATGTTTTTTCCTCCGCAAAGCAAAAGCTCCACAAAACTTTAATTGTGGAGTTTTGCAAATGTACTTTGTCAATTAAATTGTTTCTCGATCCATTTTTATGTAACAATCTCTCTAGTGCAATTTCAATCGGACTAGTGCACTATAAATAATATAGTGCACATGTATATATATATTTTTCAAATCATGTTGGTGTTGTTGTTGTTTGATTTATAAAATGTATAATAAGTACACTAATGATTTCTCTATTTTTAAATTAAATTTAAGATGTATCACACATTATAATTTAGAGTTGTTATAAAATGTTTAACTTTAGTTTTATTAAATTGTTTACTTTGGTTTGTAATTGCAAAAACTTAAACTATTAATGTCATATAATGTTTTTTTTGTACTAGCGGAATCAACAACTTGGGTGGTTCTCGTACTCGCGTGACACATGGTCGATTCTCTTCTTCTACCACTATAACCTCCATGTGTGTCCACACAACTCGCAAGCATGGGGCATGGGTAAATCGAGGTGAAAATCAAATTTGAGACCTCCTTTACATATTTCCTTCCATTTACACGACACTTGCTAGTCGATCTACGCACCTACGGGCTTAATGTCATATAATGTTAAATTCACCTTCAAAGTGAATTGTATAATTTCCATCAAGATATAATATGCTTATTAAACATGTTTAAAAAAAAAATTACTTTTATGAAACGTTATTTTCTCATTTATTTTATTGATAACATTATAATAATTGTTCATAATTACATTTTTAATTGTTATATTTATGAGCAGTGATGGTACA
>SNQJ01S0007583.1:315949-360663 GCA_010110895.2 Picea sitchensis
GATAATTCATTTGTATAAGAAAACATCAAAAGAAAAGTATAAAAGAAGTGTGTTAAAAAGGTGTACAACTTTATTTGGGAATGTAAGGGTAGAAGAAAGTGCATAACCAATTATCTCTCTCTCTATATATCACATGTTTTTGTGTCATTGTTTTTACATATTTAATTTTATGGTGTATAATATTTTTCATCCATGGATTTGAATCTATGTTAATTTTGGTTGAGTTATCGATTCTTCTAGATCGAAAAAAAATAAAATCTCATCCATTATATATCACATGATCCTACATCATTGTCCTTACATATTCAACTTCATTATGTATAATATTACCCATCCACTATACATCACAGATGGTCCTACATCTTTACCCTACATATATAACTTTATTGTGCATATTATTTCTCATCCACACATCTTTGAGAATACTGGAATTTCTCCATCTAACAATATTAGATTTAAACTTATTATGTATTCACCAACTATATTTGTCAATCGGTGATGTTACCACAAGGATAATAAGAACCGACTTTTCATTATTATTATAATAGTGATTTCAAAGGTATAAGGAATAAACCTATTAATCATTATGAAAAAAATGTGGTGAAAGATAAAAATAACGGTATGATTGATTCAGATGGATACTAGTGGCCACCCACCTATTCCATGAAGTCACAATGGTTTCAAATCTTGGCAATTTTACTACAAATTTCCAAGTCTTCAACTTCTGATACATTTTTTGGGCATTTGGAGCATGGACTAAGCTTTTTAATGGTCCAAGAAATGCCTTAAACATATTTTATATGCAAAATTTGCACCCCTAGGAAATTGATGTATCAACTATCCTCCTTGGGGCCTACATTCCTTTTTCCATATGATTTGCTAGGGATAAGGTTTTGTATCTTTATGGTTTTTCATCTTAGGGCATCATACATTATGGTAAAAGCTAGTTTTGGCCTCTTGTCTTCTTGTGAATGAGCGTGAAACTAACACATCTCTCTTCAAATATAATCTACCATCATTCTAGTTAGTTTGTATGACTTTTCATTTTATAGTCCTTTTCCAATCCACTCATTAATAGAATTTGGGTTTCATTATATTATTGTGTTGTCTACAATATCTTTTTGTGTTTCCATCTATTATTTTTGCCTTCATTTTGTTCTCTACATAATCCAGATCATTGGTATCAAAGCAATCTCTTCTTTGTTTTTTCTCTATGCCTGTCCCCAACAAGATCAAGGTATAGGGAGTTGGGTCTCAAACTAATTGAGCTTGGGGAAGACTATTGTCATTAGCCCAAGTGGATTTTGATGGCATAAGAGATGATGGAGCAAGATATTCTATTAAGGCATTGCTTGAGGAATCCCTTTCACAATAGAGGAATGAGACAATGGATAATTTTGCCCAGATCCTTCGACGACTACTAATGGCAATGAACCCACCTTCAACACGAACCCATATTGGAGGTGCGACACCATTTATGGTTTAAGTTAACTTTAACATTCCTTTATTCAAAGTATATATAGATGCAGATGCTTTGGAGAAATGGTTAAATCTATTAGAGGGTCATTACTCTATTAAAAAAAATTCCAATAACAAAAATATCACCTTCACACTCCTTAAGTTCCTTCCTCATGTCAAAGATTGGTGGGTCGATTATTCAAAGAGACATGTCAGAGATGAGTTTGCAACATTTAGGATAGATCCCACTTAGGCAAGTTTCATTGATACCCTCAAAGAGAAATTCTACCCTATTGGAAACTATGATGACCAATACATAAGATGATCAACTTTGTGCCAGGAGAGAGATTAGATAGTGCCAGAGTACACAAATATATTCCATACCTTTTCCTCAAAGCTAAGTATTGGATAATCCAAGTGGCACTTGGTTTTAAAGTACTACAATGGCCTACATAGGTACATCAAAATAGAGTTGGAGTTTCTAGGCATCTCCTCACTAGGAATCAGTTATTGATATGCTATCAAAATCAAGAAAAAATTAAGCAAAATAATATGTGAGAGTTTGGGTCAACAAATATGGCACAACCAAAACATGGTGGAGGTGACCCTAAATTCACAAAATAAAGGATAGATCAAGTATATCTAACCTCGGGACAATTATTCCAATCCACAAGAAAATAAGGGTAATGGGAAGTCAAAGAAGAACACTGGAAAGTGCTAGAGTTCCAAAAAATCCCTTGGCACAACAATGATGAATGTAACTCAAAGTAGTCATTTTTGTTGAGATAAAAGCCTCAAAGTTGGACTTTGATTCAAAGCTAGATAAGGGAAATCAAATCATTAATGTAGAACCTATTTCTACCATTGCAACAACAAATATCCAACCAAAAGAGCCAAAGGAGCCTGAGGAAGATGATAACCTCTTCCATTCACATATGTGGGTGAAGGGGAATCTACTACATTTCACTATTGATAGCAATAACCAAAATAAATTAATCTCAATGGAGGTTGTCAAGAGATTGAATCTACTACATTTCACTATTGATAGCAATAACCAAAATAAATTAATCTCAATGGAGGTTGTCAAGAGATTGAATTTTGTAACAACACCTCACCCTTCATCATACACCATCAGTTGGTTGAGCTAGGGATGAGACATATGTGTCAGTGAGAATTTTTGCTTGCCCTATGACATTAATCCCTTTAGAGATGAGGTATTGTGTGATGTTTCCCCACTTGAATTTTTTGATGTTATTTTAGGACAATGTTATATGTGGAAACATCATGTTATTTATGAGTTTAGGCCCTATAATGTCATTGTTACTTTGGAAATTCATCCAACAATCTACAAGAGGTAATTCTAACTACCACAATTTCCTTGATCTCAATGAAACAATGTAGGAAGGTAACATCTTAGACTAGGAGATTTGTCCTCTTCATGATTTGGTTAGAAGGTGAAAAAATATCACTATAACCGCCATGACCTCTACATAGTAGAAGAAGGCAAACACGATAGTGGAAGAATATATAGATATATTTATTTTTCCTAAAAGGTGCCTCTCCATTGCAAGATCAATCATTCAATTGATTTCATCCGTGATACTTCTTTACCTAATGGCCCAATATATAAATGGTATCTTCTAGAGAATGAAGAAATCAAATGTCAAAGTCAAGAGCTCATTCAAAAGGGTCATTTTCAATCGTGCTTCTCACCTTGCAGAAAATGAATTGTGTTGGTGCAGAAGAAGGATGGGACATGACGACTTTATATTGATTACAAAGATATAAAAAAATCACATTCAAGAGCCAATATCCAATCCCCTAGATTGGAAATATTCTTTATTTGCTCAAGGGTTCTGTTAGCACTGAAAGTCACACTTTGACTGCTAAAGTGTAAGCTCAACACCCATCAGAATGTAAAATATAATTTGGTTTTGAATAGGTGGATCAACAAGATGGAGAAAGAAAGGGAGAGGGCAACAAACTGCAGATCAATAGGCTACACCAATGGGCAATGGAGTCACAAATATCCTACTCATCGAAGGCACAAAAGCTGCTCAACAGAAAACAAGATTATATGCTGATAGGTGGAAGAATGAAGAAGGAAAACATAAGATAGAATGTTCACTAAACAAATATCCTCTCAATTTAATGAATCAACGGATACTTGAATATAAATAATGATTGATGGGAAAAATACAATAGATCCTCTGCTGCTTAGGGATCCATAAATCAGTGACGGCCTTTGATCCTCAAATATGAAATATATTCAAATAAGAAGAAATATAAAATAAGAGTTACAATCTGAAATCACAGCTCTCATGAGTCTCCAATAGAAGTAATGCTTACAATAAAAAAATGCCCACAGGCTTACAAATGAACACACATAGGAAAACTGCCTACTCTTACTCTCTCTAGCCTCTCTTGGCTCATCCATACCTTTCTCCAAGAGATCTCTCCTTAAATAGAAAATAACATCAAAATAACCTAAGGAGGTCGAATCCCATCTCCTCCATTGGATTCTAAGCCTAGGATATAGGTGGCAACAATCAAAGAGACAAAAATCCAACAAACTACTGATTTTCAGGAATTTGTTGGAAGTCATTAATAAATTGTTTCCACCTCATGCATGAGGCCTTTGTTGGAGCTAGATCTTAGGTGTAGGTGTCCCTTGACATCTAACTAATCCTTGAGAATTCATTCAAACTCTCCATGACATGTGGCAACCTCCCAACAAGGCGAATATCAAAACTGTGACCGCTACAGGAAATTAGTACGCAGCGCCACTGTGCAGAGTACGCAACACCTACTTCTATATCCAATATCTCTCAAACCAAAACACATTTTGAGAAACTGAGAGAGGTTTTTGTTATTTGGAATTTTATGAAAAAAAACTCCTCTTGTTTTCAAAAATACATCCTCAACTGCTCATAACCCAAGTTTTAAATTAGTGACTCAAAACTGGAAGAATAACTCTGCACAATTTATCCTCTGCCAGAATATTACGCAACGCCTGTAGGTAGCGCTCGACTGTGTTTCTGCATGCAATTCGGTAGCATAAATCTATGGGTGCTCTGATGCTTGAACTTGGATATTGGGAATAACTCAATATAATTTCAATTTTCCCCAAAACAAATAAAAATCTCATAACAATTGTATTGATTTGCCAAAATGAATGATGAAATGCAGACTCTGTTCTCTGTGAAATATTAGGTAGCGCCACTTATGCAACGCTGAAGCATAAACAAATATTGTGCTAACATAGGCTCCATGGGGGATATATTCCTCCCTGTGAGGCTCTAAGAACTCTTGTAGTTTTAGTGCCTTATCCTTTGGGCTTATGGATTCATGCTCTCAACCTTTAACCTCTACAATCTGCTTTGATCTATGACCTTCAGCTGAAACTAAATGAGAATGAAAACTAAAATTGACAAAATGATGAAAACGATGGTTGTCCAACAAGCTTATTGCACACACCTACTCTAATTATTGGGAAAATGAAGCTTTCAAGTTACATGAAACAACCAATGAAGCCATTTCATCATTTTTTCAACTATTTGAAGCTTTGAAATGTGCTTCCTTAAGCACCAGAGATAATTCTTACTTGGAGGCACGTCAAAGAAACCTCTTGCAATACATTTTCCATTGAAGAAATCAATGAGCCTAGGCCCACTTTCTTCTTGCAGAAAAGCTGCAAATGGATCCTGAAAAACATCATCAATACTTGCCCCTGCAACATTGCTTTGTGTAAAAAGGAAAAGTATTGTATTGGGTCCTTCCTCCACTGTTCTTGGTTGTTGTATGGCTTGTTGATTTTCTGATTCATCCTCAATGCATATGGCCTTGGTCCACTCCTAGTCATGAGGTGTATTAAGAAAAAGGCTTAGTGATGCTTTTCTTTCTTTAATTTCAACCTTTCTCATCTGATCACATGGCATTTGATCTTGGCTGCTTGATGAAATTGAGCTTGTGTATTCAAGAGGAATAGGGGGTTGATAGGGAAGTTCATCACAATTAGAAGTGCTTGGGAAACTAAATTCTTCTATCTTATCTTCTGATTGTGAGGGATATTCATCATAGCTTGGCTTATGGTCCCAATTTCTCAGTTTTTCACCCTCTAAAATTAGATTATCATCTTTTTCCTCTTTTTCAGCAACAAAAATATGACATGAGGGTTGAAACAAGCTATTGTTGCTTTGATGGGAAGGGTATTTTTCTGATGTAAGGTCTTCAACAGATTGTTCATGGAAATCATATTCATAATCATCATACAAAGGTGAATCAATGAACATTTGACTATTAATGGCTGAGGGGATTAGTACAATAGCTGGGACAACCGGTTGCTCAGGGAAAACATCCTCATAGTCATCAAAACTTGGAAAATCATGGCACACTGGTTCATTAACAATAGGAGGGGCTGATAAGATATGAATTTGGTCATGACAAAATGCAACATTATTCTAATGATAAAATAAATCTGAATCTAAGATGACCCTTTCACTTAAAGAATCGAGAAAAGGAGGAGACAAGGAAATGATGGATTGTCCATTTTGATATTTCTCTTGGGGACCTAGAATTTGACATGAATGATGCATTTGTTCTTCAAATTTAGGAAAAGAATTATGAAACTCATCATCTAATTCCTTCTCTCTATAATAATCCCCTTCATCATCACTACTAGAGGAATCACTTGCTGAATCTTGAATATATGATGCATACCTCTCACAACAATTCTCAAAAAGTCTTTCAGCTGGATAAATTATCTTGCAATGAGAATAAAAAACATCATGAAAGTCCTTCAAAGAGGAAATACTAGAAGCAAAGAGTGTTCTATACCATTGCCTCACATCGCCTTCGAATGAATACATGAACATTTTCATTAATATATCTTCATAATGGATGTCAAGCTGCTGCATCAAAGCATGAAATTCATGAACATGCTCAAAAGGGTTGTCATCATCACCTTCATAAAATTTGGGCAACAGGTCTTGCCATTCATCAATTTGAGGCACAAGATGTGGATAACCATATATCGCTGAGAAATTAAGTGGGGCAAACCTCCTAGCTAGGATAGCCTTCAGAGCCATTTGATTTTTCTCATCCCCGGTGGAGTCACCAACATATTCTAAACAATGGAGTTGCATGGTGAATGTGCAATCTTGAAGGTGTTCAACTTCAGTCACCATATAAAACTAGAGTTGTGCAATGTCGTTCTTCCTAGGGAGATTTTCAATCTGCTCAAATCCATCCCCGACAATGACGCCAAAATTGTTAGCACTGAAAGTCACACTTTGAATGCTAAAGTGTAAGCTCAACACCCATTAGAATGTAAAAGATAATTTGGTTTTGAATAGGTGGATCAAAAAGATGGATAAAGAAAGGGAGAGGGCAACAAACTGTAGATTAGTAGGCTACACCAATGGGAAATGGAGTCGCAAACATCCTACTCATCGAAGGCACAAAAGTTGCTCAACAAAAAATAAGATTATATGCTGATAGGTGGAAGAATGAAGGAAAACATAAGATAGAATGTTCACTAAACAAATATCCTCTCAATTTAATGAATCAACAGATACTTGAATATAAACAATGACTGATGGGCAAAATACAACAGATCCTCTGCTGCTTAGGGATCCATAAATCATTGACAACCTATGATCCTCAAATCTGCAATATATTCAAATAAGAAGAAATATAAAAGAAGAGTTACAATCTGAAATCACGGCTCTCATGAGTCTCCAATAGCAGTAATGCTTACAATCAAAAAATGCCGATAGGCTTACAAATGAACACACACAAGAAAACTGCCTACTTCTACTCTCTCTAGCCTCTCTTGGCTCATCCATCCCTTTCTCCAAGATATCTCTCCTTCCTTAAATAGAAAATAACATCAAAATAACCTAAGGAGGTCGAATCCCATCTCCTCCATTGGATTCTATTCCTAGGAGATAGGTGGCAACAATCAAAGAGACAAAAATCCAACAAACTGCTAATTTTCAAGAATTTGTTGGAAGTCATTAATAAATTGTTTCCACCTCATGCATGAGGCCTTTGCTGGAGCTAAATCTTAGGTGCAGGTGTCCCTTGACATCTAACTGATCCTTGAGAATTCATTCAAACTCTCCTTGAAACGTGGAAACCTCCCAACAAGGCAAATATCAAAACCGTGACCGCTACAGGAAATTAATACACAACGCCACTGTGCAGAGTAAGCAACACCTACTTCTATATCCAATATCTCTCAAACCAAAACACATTTTGAAAAACCGAGAGAGGTTTTTATTATTTGGAATGTTATGAATAAAAATCTCCTCCAGTTTTAAAAAATACATCCTCAACTGCTCATAACCCAAGTTTTAAACTAGTGACTCAAAACTAGAAGAATAACTTTGCACAATTTATCCTCTTCCAGAATATTACACATCACCTGTAGGTAGCGTCCGACTGTGTTTCTGCATGTAATTCAGTAGCATAAATCCATGGGTGCTCTGATGCTTGAACTTGGATATTGGGAATAACTCAATATAATTTCAATTTTCCCCAAAACAAATAAAAATCCCATAACAATTGTATTCATTTTCCAAAATGAATGATGAAATGTAGATTCTGTTCTCTGTGAAATGTTAGGTAGCGCCTGTAGGTAGCGCCACTTATGCAACGCTGAGGCATAAACCAATATTGTGCTAACATGTTCTAATTATTTTAGTAAGATTGATATGAATTTAGGCTGCCACTAGGTATGAATTGAACAAACTAATGAATGGAAGATACCCTTCAAGTTTAAAGAAGTACTTTTTGAATTGTTAGCCATGTATTTTGGCTTGACTAATGCTCTGGAAATGTTTATAAAGATGATGGATGATATCTTGCAGTCATTTACAAATTCTTTTGTGGTTATATATTTTGATGATATCCTAATATTCAACAAAAAATGGATAAAACATTTGCAACACATTTAGCATATCATGAGTGCACTGCAACAACACAAGTTATATGTCAATATGGAGAAATTTTCAATTGGCATGTAGAGAATTCAATATTTGGAATACACCATGGATGAACATGTTGTGCATGTGGATCCATCCCAACTCATTCAATATTGGGCGACTTTGGTGACTGTCACAGAGCTCCATAGTTTCTTGGGCCTCACCAACTTCTATTGTAGGCTTGTGTTGGGATTCTTTCATTTCTTATCCCCCAAGCCAAGTGACCAAGGGTGGGGCCAGATCCAAGTTCATTTGGGATGAGTCACAACATAACTAATTTGAGGATCTAAAACAATGACTTTGTTCAACATGAATACTCACTCTAACAGATTTACAATATCCCTTTGATATTGACATAGAAGCTTCAGATTATACTGTGAGTGTAGTCCTCACTCAGAATGTACATCTAGTGGCCTATCACAATAACACACTCTCTAATGTAGTTTGTAGGTACCCCAACTATGACAAAGAGATGTACTCCATTGTGCAAGCCCATTTCCAATGGACGTATTACATTCCAAGGAATGAGACAAATATCCCCACTAATCACAAGCCTCTACAATTCATGCAAACATAAGAAAATTTATAAAATGACCATTATAAAAAATGTTGCACATAATTGTAACAATTCCATCTAAACATTAAGTAGTATAAGAAGGGCATCACAAATCACATTACAAATTGTCTCCACTGACCTTTGATTGTGGTGCTGACCATAGTTCTCAAATATCGTGGACATGGTACCAATGAGTGGCCCCAATTGTATGACAGTGACTCTAAATTCATTGTTACCTATCAAAAAATGGGGACGGGTAAACCGATCATAGACTTTCATCTCCAAGTTGAAATTTTACACCATCTAGGCCATCTATATGTTCCTTCAAGTAAGCATGAGAAGTTGATATGGGAGGCACATTACAATCAAATGGAACTTCGATGTGGAAGAAACTGGTAGTGTTGAAAAAGTACTACTACTGGGAAAATATCTGACATAACTTTAGCAAGTGTATTAAACCATGCACTATATGTGCCATCACCAAACGTGCCATCAAGATGCTAGGGTTGTACACTCCTCTACTTACCTTGAAAAAAACCTACGAGTCCATCTCCATGAACTACATATCCAACCTACCTTCAACTAAGAATGAAAATGATTGTGTATTTATCGTTGCTGATCAATTATTTAAGATGGCCATTTTGATACCCTCCAAGAAGAGTATCAAAATAGAGGCCACTTCTAAGCTTTTCTTAGAGCATGTCTGCGCTGTCATTTTGGGATCTCATGGACCATTATTTTAGATAGGGACGATATCTTCTTAAGTACTTTCTAGTCCATATTAAACCATAGACAAAGCCCTTCGTTATCTATAAAACCCCTTATTAATCCCTAGATATTGAATTATTGCATTTCTAGTGTTATATTTGTATGTAGGCTAGAACCCTTCATGGCACCCTTTCAATATAATTGTACCCTTTGTCTCCTATATATATATTCCAAGGAGACCTTAGACCTAGTCTTAGAATCATCATATCATATCTTGTACATTGAATATATTGTAAAAGGAGGTTTGTCCCTCGAAGTGGACAATTATTCATTGATTTTTTTTATAATTCTCAAGGCATTGGTTCATAACATTTGGTTTCAGAGAATCAATCCTAGGGTTTTGTTGCTTCAAATGAGTCATCTTGGAAATTTCACTATAACTTTTTGTTTTTGAGATGTCTTAGATAGAAAAATGTATAGGTTACCTAAGAGACATTTATAAGTACATGTGGTAAAAATTTCAAGTTCTGTTCTGTTATACTTTCATAGATATAGCCTATGGAAGATAGTTGTTGGGCCCGTGATATGGTTAATTTAATGATAATGATTAGATCATTTTTGGCCAATATTATATGTGCATTTTCCTATTTTGAAGAGTTTTGAAGGATTTTTGTATCAAATCACCATAGCTTACACTAGGTACGTATGATTGATGTCTTATGATGGTTTCAAGTATAATTCAACATGTTTTAATGATTCCAAGAAACTAATTCGCGATCTATGTGTCACAGGGAAAAATCGCATGGCGTTTTTTCATTTGACACTCCATTCGGTACTCCATCCGGCACAATGTCTGACACTCCATTCGGTACTCCATCCGGCACAATGTCTGACACTCCATCCTGCACTAAAACCATGGGCGAGTTGGCAGTTATCATATCGATGACCAACGATGGGAAAATCAAAGACATGGGTTTTTCTTGTGCTTGTGGCCTCCAACTACTGAGCTTCTGACAACTTGGATTGGGTTGTTATGTTGGGTGCTTATTGGCTCACTTAGTTTCTAGAAGCCACTGGAGGTTAAGACACATTAAATGCGATTTACTATTTTTAGAGGAGGTCGACCCTTCCAGTGGTCGACCTCTCAGCGTGTAACCTCTATAAATACCAAAGCAGTGGTCAGACATATAGCTAAGGATAATTAAGCTCTGTTTTTCCGTTTCAAGACATTTTTCTCTAAAACTGTGTAGAATTGTGATTTTAATTCTAAATGCTGAAATCGTGTTGCTTGAGCTCGTGATTCATCGTTGAGGAGTAGCCACGACTTGCTGGGGGGCCCACCAATGGTCTGGGTGAATATTCAGTCAATTAGCTTGTGAATTCACGTAGTGTAGTTGTCATTTCTTTTATTTCATGTACATGAGTTTTTATTATTTTTACTTACTGCATACTTACTATTCATAGTTTAATTGCTTCAGTTTCTTTTTGCAGGGTACTTATGAAGGCTAGTGTTAATATGCAATGAATTTTTAATTTATAGGAAATAGCTTGCAAGCTTAGATACTAACCCCTGTGTGTAATTAGATGATACTTAGAATTTCTATATGATGAAATATAATTTAAAACATAGTATTTAGTTAATGGTTTCTTTGGCAAGGTTTCGATGGATGATTAGTTGTTAGCTTTTAATTTGCTTATCTAGTTTGCTCAAATAGTTCTTAGTTTGCTTATCTTGTTATATTCTGAAATAGAAATAGGATTTGATTTATGTTTTATGAGTATTTCCCTTTTCAATTTAATTTGTTAAAATATGATTAGTTTAATTTACTTTATGCAATTTCCATTCAAGATCTAGGTTGCAATTTTAATTCGAAGTTTGATTATTGAGTTTAGTTTTTAGTTATGAATCTTTAGTAGTATGAATTTGCTTACATTAGCATAGAATGCAATTGAATTAAATAGAATAATGTTTTCATATTGTTGATGATTAGTGCATAAATTGAAGAATCACATGGATTTGCAGGGTAGCTGATGTTTCTTCTATAATGGCCAAGTTCTCATTAGATTGTCTAATTAATACCTTTCACTTTTATATAGAAGTCAATATTGAGTTTATCCCTCTTGAGTTATCATTAATTGTTAAATGCCATCATGATATCATAAGACACCAGAGACATAACCATCAACACTATATTTGAGTTTCCTTGCTTTTGTAGATTAGAGAATAGTCTTCTTGGTTTGGTAGATTAAAGAATAGTTTTGTTATTGTAGATTAAAGAATAGTTGTTGTTTACTTTTATTGTCATGATGCTTTGAATTTAGTAGATTAAGATTTTCTTTCGTAAATTAGAAGTAATTATGAAGTTTAACTTAAGAATAGAGTTCACTTGCTTATTAGTTTGATTAGTTGTTGTTTGAGTATTTTTTATTAGTTTACTTGCTGTAGAAGTTACCATAGGTTAGTTAGTTGATTGCTTGCATGTTTATTTACTTCAATGGGGTATTTTCTTGCTTGTTTATTTACTTACTTGTTGCTTCTTATTGAATTTGAGTAGGTTAATTAAATTAGTTTGTTGTTGTTATTGCTCATTAGATAGATTAAATAGATAGTTTTTGTTTGCTCATTATAATGGTTAAGCTAAGTTGCTTAAAGTAGGGTTTTCATTTTCTTTCTTAGAACAATCCATCGATCCTTTGTTCAAAAGTTACTTAGGGTAAATAGTTTAAGTTTCTTAATAGGGTTTGATCATTAATAGTATTTGTTTAAGTAGATTAGCCCTTAGATAGCCCATTTCCTTAATTAGACTATACTACCTCTAGCCTTTATGCCTTGGAACATATAGTGCTACAACTCTAAGTTTACTTACCCTGGGTTGACAATTTAATTGAGGGTTTTTTAGTGCATATAGAACACCCATAATTTTTGGCGCCATTGCTAGGGAGTTGTCTCAAGGTAGGAATTAGATCATTTCTAAACCTTAGCATTAGTTTGGTGGTGGGGGAACTTTAAGACGAGAGGTAAGAACATGCACATCTGCTATAGCAGGTTCCCCCAAACCCAATGGTATTTTTTCTTTTTCTTTTTCTTTTATTTCATGAACAGACCTAGAGACCCAAAAGGTAGATACATTAAATCTAAATAAGACCTTTCAACCAAGGTTCCTTCCGACCTTTTGGGGGAAGGAACATTCCACTCATAAGCTTCACAGACCGATACCGAAAGACAAGAGCTAGCTCAACCCAAAGAGATAAAGTAGTCTCTGAAGAGACTAAGACATGGAACATTATAGAATAGAAAATTGAAGCATCAATAATAGTGGGATGGGAGGCAAGGCCGCTCGATCCTTCCACAGAACCAAACAATACAACCTTTGTTTTCTTACCACTATCAGGGGATCCTAAATTTGAAGACATCATAGACCCTGAACAGGTGAATACCTTGTTTGGTAGTTCAGCCAATGTAATTGTCTCTCAAATTGACACATAAACTTTGGCACAATAATCTTAACCGGCTCGAGTACAGTCCCATAAAACCAAGCAGTAGGAAGACCTTCAAATCAGAGGGATACCTTGTTCTCTTCAAGGATAAAACCACCTAGGTACTCTCTTTTTGGAAATCAAACCAGTATGGATGATCAGGAGGATCATAAAAATGTAAGACATGAGGAAGAAGAAGAAGCCGAAAACCAAACTGAAACTACCTTCGGGTTTCCAATTTTAGACACCACCCCAAATGTCAATATGAAAAATATTCCCCTCTCAGCACTGTCCATATTTTACGGTAAAAGTAGTGAAGATCCAGATACCTTCCTATTTGAGTTCAACATCTTTTGTAGGAGCTACAACTACTTACAAGATGCCCAGAAACTAAAACTCTTTCTTGCGACCCTCAAGGACTCTGCACTAAGATGGTTCATGGGGTTGGGAGAATCCAGTATTAGGTCTTGGGAAGCCATGAAAGATATCTTTATTAAAAAGTACCAAGACTACTGCAAGATCAAGGAGTCACGTAACGTTATTTTCAAAATCCAACAATTAGAAGATGAGAATCTCGAGGATTATATGGAATGGTTTGCTTATATCTCCCAGAAATCAAAATACCATGACCATCCAGATGATGCAGTTAGGGCTCTTTTCCTTAAGGGAATTTCAGAGGAATACCTAGAGATACTTAACCTGATGGCATTAGGTGACATCTCTCATAAACCATTTGCTGAAATTTGTGAAATGTGTAAGAATTACTCAAGGAGTAGAGCTAAAACATGAAAGAATGTTCGAGACCCTTATATTAGAAACTTAAAACCAGTTAGTTCAGGTTGTATCACAAGATCAGAGATAGGGAACCTTTTAGAAAACTTCAAGATATATATCTTAAGCACAATAGGTTCCCAATTGGACACCCTAAAAATAAAAAAGAAACAGGAGGAGGAAAATGCAACAATGAGCATATATTGCCCAAGATGCAGGAGGAAGCATTCCTCAAGGGAATTCCCATTAGATAACATTTCAGTTTGTGGCTTCTGCACAGAAGACCATTCAACTAAGAAATTCCCATCATTGCTCAGTTTGTTAGCGATCTATAGGAGTGTGGATCCTGGGGAATCCTCTTATGCACCTAGGAGGCCATGGAAGCCTAGGAACTAGCCCACATACCCAGATCCACAATCTCAAGTTCCACCCTATTATCATTAAAAAAAACAGTGGAACTCACCAAGTTGGAAAAACTGGTCTACACAGTACCAAAATCCTTGGCTTCAAGGATGGAGAGGAGGGAATAACCAAGGGAACCCTCAAGCTCCACCTGTTCTTGTGTCCAACCATCTGTATCCTCAGTTTCCACCGAACATCCTGCATCTTCTGCCATGTTTTGTTCCGCTACCTTTACCTCCTATTCCACAACAATATGATAATGCAATCTCCCCAAGACTGAAATTATTGCCAGCACAACCAGTGCCCAATCCCAATAATAATCCCACTCAACCTCTTCACAATGTTGAGATGCAGGCCTTCCCGACATATGTTATTACTCATGTTCCATTACAAGAGATTCAAATGAGGTCGGGAAAAGTTCTAGACAGGCATAGACCTTCAATATTCATCCAGGAAGGAAGAAGAAGAAACCCCCAAACAACCCACGGATGACACTAGGTGTGAATATGTTATTATTCCTAAGGACCAAGAACCCAAGCTTCCCCCAAATGAACCTTCACAGATTACAAAGGCCCCTCCTTATCCCGAAATATTAGTAATCGAGAAACCTACCACCCGACCGGAATTTGACATCTTGAATGAATTGAAGAATATTTGTGTCAAGATTCCCTTGCTTCAAGCCATTAAGGATATTCCAATCTATAATAAGGTAGTCAAAGAATTGTGTATTAAGAAGCCAAGTAGGAAGCATAAGGACCCTCCTACAATACATTTGATAGGAAAACTTTCTAAATACATATCAGAGCAGCCGAAGCTAGCAAAATATGGGAACCCAGGAAACCCCGTAGTGACCATAACCATTAATGAGGTCTCCATTGGAAACACTCTCATATACCTAGGGGTAGCCATCAATTTTATGACTGCTACTACCTTGGAGAAATTACAGTCAAAACCTCTTCTTAGACCTTCCCCAACCATTTTAGAATTAGAAGATAAGACTAGGGTTACACTTGAAGGAATTTTGGATGATATCATAGTTACTTTAGCTTCATGGGAGTACCCAGTAGAATTTGTGGTCATCCACTCAAAGGATCCTACCAAAGGCCATCCCATTATTTTTGGAAGACCTTGGTTAGCCACAACCAATGCATTTATTGGCTGTAGAGAGGGAGAAACGACCATCTCAAATGGACTTTCTATTGAGAAGCTCACCATATACCCTCCAACTCAACCTATCATGGAGAATCTATGGTGGCTTGAATGTCCATACGAGAATGAGGACTGGGAAGAACCCGTATTGCCAAGTGACCATGCCTGGGAACTTCAGGAGCACACAATAGAAAATGTGCTAAACCAATTTATTTCTGCTATCACATGTGTTGATTTTCCACAATCTTTTCCCCAATTTGAGTATATGTTTGGGGAAGAATTTCAGGAATAATTAGACCCATCCAATTTGTCTTTGACATCTTTTATCTTCGAGATAGATGAGTCTACCACATATTATACTATGCCCTACGAGATTAGTCCAGGGAAATTTTTACATATAAAATCTGGGCTAGATGCAGACCAACAAAAACAATTAGTAAGTATCCTTAAAGAACCATCAAGAGAATTCTCCTGGGAATACACTGACATGAAGGGTATACACCCTGACACATGCATCCATCACATATATACCCAGGGGGAAGTCACACCTGTTAGGCAACCCTAGAGAAGGATGAACCCAACACTCAAAGATATAGTAAAGGAGGATAGCCAAAAGTTATTAAATGTCGGATTTATTTATCCCATCTTCGACAGTAAGTGGGTGTCCCCGCTTGTGGTGTTTCTAAAGAAAGTGACTGGGAAATGGAGAATTTGTGTTGATTTCCAAGAGCTTAACAAAGCCACTCTAAAGGACTACTTTCCTCTTCCTTTCATCTTCCAATTTTTGGATACCCTGTCTGGAAATACATATTTCTCCTTTTTAGATGGATATTGCGGGAACAATCAAATTCTCATAGCACCCGAGGATCAGAAAAAAAATACCTTTACTTGTCCTTGGGGCACCTATTCCTATAGGGTCTTGCCATTTGGATTGTGTAATGCTCCTGCTACATTTCAACGAGCAATATTAGGGATATTTGCTGATATTATTCATGATTGTGTGGAGGTGTACATGGATGACTTCATTGTATATGGAAATACTTACTAGGAAGCCTTAGATAACTTATAAAAAGTCCTTATCAAATTCCAAGAAATGAACCTGTCTCTAAGTCATGAAAAATGTAAAATGTTGTTAACTGAAGGAGTGGTTCTAGGACATCATGTTTCATCTGAAGGGATAAATGTCGATCGTGCAAAGATTGAGGTCATTGTCAGAATTCCACCCCCCAAAACTCAGAAAGAGGTGAGAATCTTTCTTGGACATGCCAGATACTACCGACAGTTTATTGAAAATTTTACAAAGATTGTTGCACTCATGTTTGGATTGTTAATAAAGGATGTTGATTTTCTTTGGACTGAGCAGTGTCAAAATTCCTTTGAAACCGTAAAAGCTAAGCTGTCTGTGACACCAATTCTTAGGGGGGGAAATTGGGCTCTCCCATTCCACATATCCACTGATGCCTTCGACACCGCAATAGGAGGAGTATTAGGGCAGAAAGAGGACCAATATTCCTATGCCATTTATTTCATGAGCAAGAACTTGTCCCCTGCCGAGATAAACTACATAGTTACCGAGAAGGAATTCTTGGCAGTAGTTCATGCTATCAATAAGTTTCATCATTACATTATAGGTTACGAATTATTTTTACATACAGATCATTCCACCATTATATTTCTCATGAATAAACCCATAACTAATGGTCGAGTGACTAGGTGGCTCCTATTATTGAAAAAGTTTAATATCACCGTGTTTGACCGACCTGGAAAGGATAATTTGGTAGTTGATTTCTTTCACGCATAAAAAATGAGGATGATGATATTCCTATAGATGATAGTTTCCTAGATGAGCACCTTTTCATCATCTCTATAAATACCTCGTGGTTTGCGGATATGAAAAACTATCTGGATACTAGGAAGTTACCGTCTCATTTGTCACCTCATGAAAAGCGTAAAATTATCACGCAAAGTGCTAATTACTCTTGGGTTGACCATGACCTTTTTTGTACAGCTCCTGATTTGATTATTTGTAAATGTGTCTGAGAGGATGAGGTACCAAAAATACTACGAATTTTTCATGATGGACCATGTGGTGGCCATTTTTCTGACAAACATACAACATATAAAGTGTTACATTCAGGTTACTATTGGCCTAGCATTTTCAAAGATGCTGTCAAGTATGTGAGGAGTTGTGATAGTTTCCAAAGGATAGGAAGACCTAAGTCAGCTGACGAAATTCCCTTGCATTCCCAAGTTATGATAGAACCTTTCGAAAAATGGGCCCTTGACTTTGTAGGACCAATTTCACCCATGTCTCATAAGAAAAACTATATTTTTGTTTGTACAAATTATGTCACCAAGTGGGTAGAGGAAAAATCCCTATTTAGGGCTACAAAAAAATCTATTTTCGAATTCATCTATGAAGACATATTTGCCTACCTCGGTGTCCCTCGTGAAATTGTTATAGACCAAGGCACTCAATTCACTTCCAAGCTGATGAGAGAGCTAACAGGGAAATATGGGATTAAACACTGTAAGTCTTCTCCATACCACCTACAAGCTAATGGTCAGGTAGAATCTACAAACAAAGTTATGGAAGCTATCTTAACCAAGACTGTTCAATTACATCACTAAGATTGGGCTGATAGGCTTCCAGAGGATTTGTGGGCATATCAGACCACCTGGAGAAACACCACCAGACATACTCCTTATGAGCTAGTGTACGGGAAACAAGTACTTCTACCAATAGAATCCAAGTAAGGACCTTCTGTATTGCCGCAGAATTGGGATCAAACTTAGACGAGTCTTAGAAACAATGATCCCTACAATTGAATGAGTTGGATGAGATTAGGACAGATGTCATCCAACGAACAATGTCAGTCCAAAACCAGAGGAGCAAGTGGCATGACAAGTTTATTAAGAAGAAACACTTCCAATCTGGTGATTGGGATTTGTTGTTTGATTCCTGATTTAAAACTTTCAAAGGAAAACTCACCACCCAGTGGTTGTGTCCTTATGAGGTAGTCACTGTATATGATAATAGAGCTATGAAAATCAAAACAATTGACGATGGACAAGTCTCCTTTATAGTAAATGGACATCGACTCAAATTTTATCACAAGCCCATTTCCAAAGAAGATTTTCTATAGGTCATGTCAACTGACAAGGCATTGGCCTTAGTAGATGGGGAAGTCCCCCATTGTTCTTAAATGTTTTCTGAATTTTCTACTGTACATATGTAAATAATTTTGAATTTTGTTGATAAGCAATTCTAGAGATTTTTGTAGGTATTTATCTCACTAGGAGTAGACAGTTTCAGGAAAATATAAATGAAGGATTTTTCTTCAAAACATTGTTATATTTGAACCTTGTTGTCTGCTAAGCATCAAATGAATAATGACTTCTTGTAGTTAGCCATATTTTTGCAAAGATTTTCATCTTCTCTTTTTCTTAAGGCATTTTAAAAAGTAGTTTCTCTTGAAAATCTTCACCACTTTATAAGGAAGTGATACCATAACCATCAAGTTTAGAGGTCTCTCGTACAGTTTTCCAAAGAAACCTGAGTAAGTGAGTAAAGTAGCTTTATTAAAGAGTAACAAGGAGGTCTGATTAGTGGTTAGCCATGTAAACATCCATAAAAGGAAGAAAGTGAGTTGAGCCTAAATATACCTTTCTGTTCTTTCCCAATGGTATCATCCACTACACACTAAAAATACTTGATTATATCATATCTTTAGATAGTCTATGTCCGCTTAAGTACCCCTTACATCAGGACAATCACTAAGGAATATATAACGAAAATTCATCCTCTAACATAAATACCATCCTAATAAAATAAAAAATAAAAGAAGAAAAATGTTGTTTTCAGAGTTGTCCCCCCATCTTCTTACACAAAGAAATATTATACTAAAATCTTAAAATATGGTGGGCCAGTCTTTGAGGGTGTAAGACGCTAACCCGTCGGGATACTAAACAGGTCTGCTGGCAGCAGGTACCGGCCTGTGGTATGACTAGGTAAACCCACCGGAGTACTGAACATGCTTGCTAGCAGCGGAGCATTCTACCTAGCGAGGATGATAATCTAACAAAAATAAATAAGAAATTTAAACTTGTCTTGATGTACGACGTTAATTGTAGACAAATCTGACATGAAGTATGTATGGTTGAGTTAAGGTTAATGAACTCCATAAATTTTCCACTGGGAACTAACTTTGAGACTATCTTGAAACTCTCTCGCCTACCTCTTCTTATCTATATATAGGGTCTCTTATCCTATAGGTGGGGCCATCTTCTAACCGTCTCATCAGACCAATCCATGAAATTTATCTCTACACTTAACAAGTTGTAAATATTTGGCTATTGGGAGAATTGACTGGTTTCCTATATTTTTTATTGTGAGGTTTCACAATACTGAGGTGTGGGGAGGGTTTTCATGGGTTGACAAATGATAACACTGCCCAGAAGAAGTAGAATCTTATAATCTTTTGTAAAAAATCCTTTGTATTGTTTTCATGATACATGCTACTACACCAACAATTAGTTTATTTTTGAAATGCTAATTTCCCGTGTGTTTTAAATTGCTGTACATTTCCTTAACAAACCACTTAATTGGTTTATTTTTGTTACAGACTGCTCATTACAGAGTTGAGATTACATGTCTTATGCGAGATGAAGGAATGGATTGAGTAAGCATGGTGGAAAAAAAATAATAATGGAACACTCTACCTATGCTCCTATTTATTGTAATTATCAAAATCGTTTTGAGACTGCAGGCTATCCATTGCAGGAGAAATAAAAATTGAAAAATAAAATTGCATTTCACACAGAGGTACCATACAGAGTACCATATGGAGTGCCATATGGAGTGTCGTATGATGTGCCATTTCAAATACCATATGTGGTGCCGAACAAAGTGGCATATGAAAATATACACCAATAACTGTCCACAATTTCAGGTAACCAGGAATCAATTGCATTTATTTGAATTAGTTCATGGAAATTAAGAATAAATGATGCAAGCCTTAGACATTTTCATGATAAAATGTCCAAGTCAAATACTTGTACATTGATCTAACCTCTTCATCATTACGATTTCCTTCAAATTCAAAATCGGCGCTCACACGTGTCAACTCATGCATGTAAATTCATTGTGAATGCAACCATTTCCATCCTGGGCGCACTAAAAAACGGAGGGATTATTCAATTGGTTATCCCATTTATTTATCACACTCACCCTCTTCTCATTGCGTTCACCCCTGTCTAAATGCACTCACCCTCTGTCTCATTTCTTTCACCTCTGTCCACATTGCACTCAGCCTCTGCTTAAATGCACTCAACCTTTGCTTAGTCATGCTCTTCCTTGGACCGATTGCACCCATTCCCTTTCAAATCTCTGTCCACTTTTACACACTCTTATCATTCCCAAACGGTATTATCCGTCCTCCTATGCTGACCTCTTCGCCATCCCTTAGTTCTCACAGTGTAGAGAAGTGTTTCTTTGCGCAGGCTGGGGGCGTTCTTGGCTCACTTGCAGGGCCATGATGATGGAATTTCCATGCAATTCGCCCTTGGTTTTGATGGAAATACGACACGCATGGGGTATCTCACCTTTGGGGTCTCTGAGGAATCCATATCCACAGCCATAAAGCTTCCAAGAATCAGGGCTAGATGGTTTAAAAACCACCAGTTGCCACGATCAAGCTATAACAAGGTTTTCAAACTTGAATTTCAGAACATGTCTGGAGCTAAAGGATACTCCAAGGAGTGGAGAAAAGAGGAGCCAATTAACCCTCTCATAGTCATCACCATATTGATCACATGTGAAGGTAGATATTTCGTCTTTAATTCTTGTCACTTTCAATTCAATAAGCCATTGAATTTTCCCTTTTAATTCTTAAAGAGTCTCGAGAATATGTCCTCCCAAGTGAGGAATAATGTAACCAATCCCCATAACAACTTGTTTCACCATGGCCTTATCAAACTAGTCTTATCCGAGTTGAAAAAACAGGGGAAAACGTGGGATGAGTTCATTTACCAATTTGCAAACCCTCATCTTACAATCAAGACTAGCAAGAAGACACTTGATCTAGGGATTGTTACTCCACCCAAACCCCATTCTCTGAAAAATCCAAACCCTCCTGCTCAAGATATTCCTTTACCGGACCAAAAGTCCAAGAAATTTGTTGATACCCCTACAACCTCATTGGACAAGAAGACCAAGAAGCCTATTTCTAACACCCCAATGCCTTCTACATCTATTGATCCTGCACGCAAAAATCTACAAGAAGTAATTCAACTAGACTTTCCTACAGTCCCCACAAATAGGACATGAGCTAATCGATTTAATAGAGGACCCTTTCAAAAGAGTACCCAGAGCACAAGAGGAAAATCTTATGAAAAACCCCTGACTACTTCGGACCCTATCCAAGTATCCTTTGATCTTGAAAGCCCTCACAAAAGACTTAGGGAAGTGTCTGCAAATGAATTGAAGCCTCAAAGAAAGACAAAATCTGAACCTACTTCTCCTCATCAACCCCCTATTACTCCTACCTCACAGATTCCTACCCCAGATCTTAAGACTGATAAACACTCTACATCTTTCAAGGGATATAATCCCTCCTCCAAGATATCTGATCCTGCTCCAACCATTGAGAAGTTACAACGGGAAAATTTTCAGCTGTTGTAACAATTGGAAGAGAGGAAGACTTTGGACACGCATCTTCACCATGACAATGCAATCCTCCAAGAAAAGGTAATGTCCTTTCAACGGTTGGTTGACAATATGACCAAAACCAATCACAACCTCAGGGAACAATTGAAACAACACAAGAGGCACAATCAAAAATATTCATGACAAGATGAAGAAGCTTCTAAAGTTGATCCTTCTCAGCAAGCTTAGTCATGTGGGGCAATTCCTTTTTGTTTGCAATGGGACCTGCAAAATATTAGGTGTGGGGGTAATGTTAGGCCCGTGATATGGTTAATTTAATGATAATGATTAGATCCTATTTGGCCAATATTGTATGTGCATTTTCCTATTTTGAAGAGTTTTGAAGGATTTTTGTATCAAATCACCATAGCTTAAACAAGGTATGTATGATTGATGTTTTATGATGGTTTCAAGTATAATTCAACATGTTTTAATGATTCCAAGAAACTAATTCATGATCTATGTGTCACAAGGAAAAATCGCATGGCGTTTTTCCATCCGACACTCCATCCGGTACTGCATCCGGTACTCCATCCGACATTGCGTCCGACACTCCATCCTGCACTAAAACCGTGGGCGAGTTGGCGGTTATCATATCGACGACCAACGATGGGAAAATAGAGACATTATTTTTGCTTGAGCTTGTGGCCTCCAACTACTGAGTTTCTGACAACTTGGATTGGGTTGTTATGCTAGGCGTTTATTGGCTTGCTTAGTGTCTAGAAGCCACTGGAGGTTAAGACACATTAAATGCAATTTACTGTTTTTAGAGGAGGTCGACCCTTCCAGTGGTCAACCTCTCAGCTTGAAACTTATATAAATACCACAATAGTGGTCAGACAGATAGATAAGGATAATTAAGCTATGTTTTTCCATTTCAAGACATTTTTCTCTAAAACTATGTTTTTAATTCTAAATGTTGAAATCGTGTTGCTTGAGCTCGTGATTCATCGTTGAGGAGTAGCCATGACCTGCTGGGGGGGCCACCAATGGTCTGGGTGAATATTCAGTCAATTAGCTTGTGAATTCACGTAGTATAGTTGTCATTTATTTTATTTTCTGTACACGAGTTTTTATTATTTTTACTTACTGTATAATTATTGTTCATAGTTTAACTACTTCAGTTTCTTTTTGCGGGGTACTTATGAAGGCTAGTGTTAATATGCAATGAATTTTTAATCTATAGGAAATAGCTTGCAAGCTTAGATACTAACCTCTGTGTGTAATTAGATGATAGTTAGAATTTCTATATGCTGAAATAGAATTTAAAACAGAGTTAAAACAAAGTATTTAATTAATGGCTTCTTTGGCAAGGTTTCGATGGATGATTAGTTGTTAGTTTTGAATTTTCTTATCTAGTTTGCTCAGTTAGTTCTTAGTTTGCATATCTTTTTATATGTTGAAATAGAAATAGGATTTGATTTATGTTTTATGAGTATTTCCCTTTGCAATTTAATTTGTTAAAATAGGATTAGTTTAATTTACTTTATGCAATTTCCATTCTAGATCTAGGTTGCAATTTTAATTCGAAGTTTGATTATTGAGTTTAATTTTTAGTTATGAATCTCTAGTAGTATGAATTTGCTTACATTCGCATAGAATTCAATTGAATTAAATAGAATAATTTTTCCATATTGTCGATGATTAGTGCATAAATTGAAGAATCACATGGATTTGCAGGGTAGTTGATGTTTCTTCTATAATGGCCAAGTTCTCATTAGATTGTCTAATTCATACCTTTCACTTTGCTATAGAAGTCAATATTGAGTTTATCCCTCTTGAGTTATCATTATTTGTTAAATGACATTGTGATATCATAAGACACCGAAGACATAACCATCAACACTATATTTGAGTTTCCTTGCTTTTGTAGATTAGAGAATAGTCTTCTTGGTTTTGTAGATTAAAGAATAGTTTTTTTATCATAGATTAAAGAATAGTTGTTGATTACTTTTATTGTTATGATGCTTTGAATTTAGTAGATTAAGATTTTCTTTCGTAAATTAGAAGTAATTATGAAGTTTAACTTAATAATAGAGTTCACTTACTTATTAGTTTGATTAGTTGCTTATTGAGTAATTTTGATTAGTTTACTTGTTGTAGAAGTTACAATAGGTTAGTTAGTTAATTGCTTGCTTGTTTATTTACTTTAATAGGGTAGTTGCTTTCTTGTTTATTTACTTACTTCTTGTTGCTTATTGAATTTGAGTAGGTTAATTAAATTAGTTTGTTGTTGTTATTGCTCATTAGATAGATTAAATAGATAGTTTGCTTTTGCTCATTATAATGGTTAAGTTAACTTGCTTAAAGTAGGGGTTTCATTTGCTTTCTTAGAACAATCCATCGATCCTTTGTTCAAAAGTTACTTAGGGTAAATAGTTTAAGTTTTTTAATAGGGTTTGATCATTAATAGTCTTTTCTTAAGTAGATTAGCCCTTAGATATCCCATTTCCTTAATTAGACTATACTACCTCTAGCCTTTCTACCTTGGCACATATAGTGCTACAACTCTAAGTTTACTTACCCCAGGTTGACAATTTAATTGAGGGTTTTTTACTACATATAGAACACCCATCAATAGTGTTTTTGACTCATCCTTAAATCAATTTTAAAGTATTTATCTTGGGATTTCACTATAAAACGTTTTTTGAGATGTTTCAAACAATGAAATTTTGTGGAGATTGAGAGAACATAGTGAAGCATGAAGATCAAGATCTATTTCTGCAGGGTATTTTCAGTGTGTTCATCCAACCAAGGCTCGAGATCAAAATATTTCTGATACATCTTTAAAGGTGTGCACTGCCAATGGCAACTTAATTTCTTCGCATTATTATAGAGAAAAGGGTGGAAGGGCAAGGGGGAGAGAATGAAGGATTGGAATAGGGAGAATGACGAGCTCTGGAGAGATCATAGGAGGTCGGTAGTTGGACGAACGAACGGAAAAATGAGAGGTGATATGATACAAATTTTAGGTTTGGGTTCATTATATTTTCAGATATATATTCTATGGAAGTTGAGGTTTGTGACTAATCCTGAAATTAGTCTCAAATGAGTCATATTTTGATTTTTAATATAAACAAATTTCTGTGAAGTTTCATACTCCAAAATTTTCACAATCATGAGGAGACATAAAAAATTACACGTGGTTTTTTTTTTAAGAATTTGAATCATTATAATTTGTAAGATATATCTTGTGGAAGCGGGGGATTTTTACTAATCCTGAAATTAGTCTTAAACAATTTATTTTGGTATTTGTGATATATTAACCTTTTATTAATGAATTTTCAAACTATGAAATTTTAAGGAGTTTAAGAAGTCATATCAGAGTACTACAGACCCAAATTTTAGACTCATAAGGGTTCAAATTTCAGATATATCAGGATAAAGGTCATCCATCCAAACATACTCAGGGTTTGAAATGTATGTAACTTACAATTGGCATAGATTTTGATTGGAAGATTTGTTTTTGATGATTTAAAATTTGTGATAAAGAGGAAAAGAAGGATAATTTTTACTTTCTCACATGGCTTCAAAGGTTCATTCAAAAGTTATTTCACCAACGGAACCTCCAGAGTGCTCAACCATGCCTCAAGAATAAAGATAATAATTTTTTTCACAATATTGGAAAGGTGGAAAAGAATATGGATGAGGTGTAAAATAAGATGGATAAATAGGAAAGAGATGAAAAATAATATGGATGAAAATATTAAATAGATGGAAAACAAGATGGAAGAGAAGATGAATGAAAACCAAGAACATATGGAAAATAAGATGAATGAAAATAATGCACATATGGAAAATAAGATGGATGAAAATATGTATCAAATGAAAAATTATTGAATTTAATAGAATCCATGATCTTATAGAGGATCCCTAAAAGGGATACAAATATCCAAGAAAATCATGAAGATAAAGAGAAGAATGGTGTTGAGACTCAATCACATATGGGGAGTATTTTATCACAATTGGAGAGAAAAAACACCGAATCCCAAAATCATTATTATTCGTCACTTCAAGATACACATCATCAAGGCTTAAAGTTAGCATTGAGGAACTACCTCATTCCAAATATTGATATGATGAATTTTGATGGTAAAGATCCTATAACATGGATATTCCAATTGGAACGATTCTTTGATCTACACCAAGTGGCAAGCTTGCAAAAAGTACCTATTGCATCCTTGTATTTAGAAGATGATCAATTTGTTTGGTATCACTTGCTTTTTGAAAGAAAAAATAATTCTATTATTTGTTGGTCCATTTTTACAAATGGATTGATATCACATTAAGGGGATATTAAGAGCAATACGTTTTTTAGTCAATTGATAAATATTCAACAAAACGATCTAATTACATAACACATTCAACAATTCCAAAAGCTCAGTCTCAAGGAAAAGAACATTCCTAAGTATAATTTGTTATATCTCTTTATGGGCACTCTAAAGGAGAATATTCAACATGAGGTGCACATCTTTGAACCCAAATCCCTAGAGAAAACTTTCAGTATGGCAAGGAAAGTGGAAAACATAAATATGGCTACTAGAAGGGCGAACTCTAACAACTATAGAGAGAAACATGTTTCCTCTCCTAACCTCAATCAATCGACAAGGTTGACACTTCAAAAAATTGATGAAAGAATAGCAAAGGGACTATGTTTCAATTATGACGACAAACACAATAATGAGAATACATGTGGTGAGAAGAAATTATTCGATATAGATTGTGAAGAGGAAGAATATCAATAATTGGAACCATCACAATATATACATCTAGAAAATACTACTCCAATGATATATTCTCATGCATTGGTTGGCATCAGTACTCCACAAAACCTCAATATACAAGGATACATAAAAAAGAAAAATGTAACAGCGTTGATTGATTCTGGTAGTACCCATAAGTTCATCAATTAAAAATTAGCAAAAGATCTCAATTTCTTTGTCATCTAGTACCAAAGTTTCAAGTAATGATACAGATGAAGATACCATAAATTGTTCTAGGAAGTGCCATAGTATTAAGCTCAAGATGGGGGAGTATTTTTTGGATAGTACCATGATTTCCATCCAAATGGGTGGTGTTGATGTTGTATTAGGGGTCCAATGGTTACAATCATTGGGAATAGTGTCCCTTAATTTTCAAGATCTTTTCATGAGATTTTTCTTATATGGAAAGGAAATTGAGGTTAGAGGTATCCAAGAAAAACCTTTTAAAGGATAAGCTCTAATATCATGAAAACATTACTCAAGAATGGACACCATGGTGTAATTGCACAATTGTTCTTACTAGATGTTCAAACATCTACATCCTCTTCTCCATTAGATCTCCAAATAGTTATCAACAATCATTCCATGGTATTTGGATAAATTCCTAAGGGTATTCCACCTACGCGAGATCATGGACATGCTATTCATTTGAAACTAGGAAGTGTACCACCTAACATTAGGCCTTACTAGTATCCATATGCACAAAATATTGATATTGAGTGCATGATCCAAGATATGTTAGAGGTCGGCATATTTCAACCTAGCCAAAGCTCTTTCTCTTCACCAGTGGTGATGGCTACAAAAAAGGATGGCTCATGGAGTATGTGTCCAAATTATAGATATCTCAACAAAATACCATCAAATATAAGTTTCCTATTCTTGTCATTGATGGATTATTAGATGAATTACATGGACAAATTTTCTTTACTAAGTTGGATCTTCATTCTGGATATCATCAAATTACAATGAGGTAGGAAGACATTCCCAAAACAAATTTTAGAACACATGAAGGTCATTATTATTTTTGGTTATGCCATTTGGACATACTAATGCACCTTCAACATTTCAACGCTTGATGAATTCTATTTTCAAGTCCTTATTTAGAAAATTTGTGTTAGTAATTTTTGATGACATACTAATATACAACAAATCTTGGGAAGAGCATGTACAACATGTGGAAAAAGTATTACAACTATTGGAAGAACAACAACTTTATTCAAATCCTTCCAAGTGTGCCTTTGGGGTTCAATAAGTGGAATATTTGGGTCATATTGTATCTCATGAAGGTGTAAAAGTGGACCCTCACAAAATTATAGCTATGAGGGAATGGCCAATTTCAAAAACCTTGAAGAAACTTAGAGGATTATTAGGATTGATAGGATATTACCACAAGTTTGTTAGGAAATATGGTCAAACAAAAACACCTCTAACAACATTATTAAATAAGGAAGCATTTTCTTGGACTCAAGAAGCAACCAAAGCTTTTGAAAAAATTAAGGAGGCTACACGTACAATTCTTGTTCTAGCCACACATAACTTCACAAAAACATTTATTGTGGAGTGTGATGCCTCAAGCCAAAGCATTGGTGTAGTTTTAATGCAATAAGGAAGGCACCTTTCCTTTGAGAGAAACCAACTTAAAGAAAAATACTTACTCGAACCCATTTGTGAAAAATAAATGTTGGTCATACTACATGCAATTAAGAAATGGCTCCCTTAACTAATAGGAAGACACTTCAAAGTAAAAATATATCACGAAAGTTTGAAGTACTTCTTGGAGAAAGGATTATCTTTAGAAGAGAAAAAAAAATGGGTTACAAAGATGCTAGGTTATGAATTTGAAATTATCTACAAAAAGGTGAACACATTGTTGTAGCATATGCCCTTTCAAGGAAAGAAGAAGAAACAAAAGGTTCACTATGTGCTATTTCGATTCCACAATATGATTGGGTGGAAGGTGCAAGGATAGAATGGAAGCAATATCAATAGGTATGCAATATCATTCAACAAATACAAGAGGACCCCAATTCATTATATGTTTTTATATGGTAGAATGATTTTCTATGGTATCATGATTGCCTATATTTATGTAAGAATTCCCAACTCAAACATAAGGTCCTTCTATAATTTCACACTTTTCCTATAGGAGGAGATTCAAGATTCTTGAAAACGTACCACATGATCAAGATATATTTTATTTATTTATTTTTATTTCTGGGAAGGTCTTAAAGCTAATGTTCAAAAATTTGTGTCTGAATGTGTGGTCTACCAACAAAATAAGTGAGAGACAATCAAGACTCCATGTTTCCTAAAACCATTAGCTATACCAATTCAACATTGGGAAGAAGTTTCAATGTATTATATTATAGGTTTACCCAAATATGAAGGAAAGATGACCATCATGATAGTAGTGGATCGAATAACAAAGTATGCCCATTTTTTCCCTCTTTCTCCTCCTTTAAAAAAAATTATAGTAGCTGCAATAATAACGAAAAAAATTCAAAAGCTACATGGAGTCCCAAAGATTATTGTAAGTGACAAAGATCCAATTTTCATTGGAAATTTTTGAATTGAAATTCTTTTTTTTGGGTACTCAATCGGCTCACAACTCATCTTACCATCCTCAATCTGATGGGAAAACTAAGATTGTGTATAAATGTCTAGAAGGATATATTCATTGATTTTCATATGATAAACATACACAATGGGTCAATTGGTTGTCCTTAGTGGAATGGTGGTACAACACATCCTTCCATACTTCATAAAAAATATCTCAATTTCTGGAAATTTATGGATATAATCATCCACCCATCACATTACCATTGAAATGGATTGCAAAGTTTCAAGCAGTGGATAACCACATAGGAAACCAACAAGAGGTTCTCGAATTATTGAAGGACAACTTGGTTATGGTACATAATAGGATGAAACAACAAGCATGTCAACAACACAGTGAAAGGGATTTTGAGGTGGGGGATTGGGTATTTCTAAGGCTACAATCATATAAATAGATGTCCCTTAAGAAAAAAAAATAAGGACAATAAAATATCACCCAAATATTATGGCCCCTATAAGGTTTTTCAAAGGATTGGAAGTATGGATTACAAATTGGATTTACCTCCATCTTAACGTGTACATCCATTCTTCCATGTTTCTTTCTTAAAGCAACTGAGAAATCAAGAAATTACATAGTACCTCATCAAATGGAAGAACCTACCAGTGGAAGAGGTGACATGGGAATATGATTTCTTCATGAAAAAACACCCATGGTTATTCAAGTGTTGAGGACAACACTTGTTTGAAGGGTAGGGGTGTTAGAAAAATAGTTGTGCTTGTTTCACCATAGACAATATAGAAATATTTTCACCCAACCATAGGCACAAAGGCCACCCCTGAGCACCTTAACCTTGATAATCAAAATAATTCTGGAAGCAATCCAATAGCCAACCAAGGTAGAGCACCTTTCTCCAAGGCTATCGCACCAAGCAAGAACAACCAAAGGTCAAGCAGAAAGTCTAAACCATAACCAAGAGAAAGTCCAAGCCAAACCAAAATGTCATTTGCAGTAGTTGCAGCTGTAGTTCCTCTCCAAAATTGTGCACCACTGGTATTATGTAGTTGTGAGAGTGTGTATGAAAAATGAGCTCTAACGCCCTCTATTTATACTACTCTATCTCACTTGACCGGGGTGAATTCTCTTTTTGGAGGCTAATAACTCAATATTAAATATTTTCTTGAGTCGACTTGTCTCCTAGAGTTATTATCCAACGTTTTAGGGTTTCCTTGCTTCCCAGAATATTCTAGTCTTGTTAAAGGTTACTTGTGGAGGTTAATACCTCCCGCAGATACCATAATATCAACAATGCCTCTTAGATAGGGAGGTATTAAAGGAAATGGTCTTGAGCATAAACATACCATTCAACCGGTAGCATCATCATATCCACATATGATATCTCATTATCAAATCATGAGCACCATCATCACTATCAGTATCATTTGATAGCATCGAATGCATCATCTCTCAAATCCATACTCCATCTAGGTAATCGAGCATGATGTTGAATAAGTCACTCACTCCACAAAGTGATACAATAACCATTCTTCTAATCCAAACATATGTCCTAGAAGAATAATTGTTCCAACAGATGCTGGAAGCCACACCATGGGATACAAGGACTATTATTATAATCCGAACATACATCCTAGAAGACTGTCTGTCCTGGACCATTTTCCATAGGGAGAATGTGTGTCCATCAACATACTGACTATCCATCTAGTTTGTAATCATCTCCAACACTAGTGATAGCCTCCATGGAAATCAGAACAATGTCATTCAATAGAACACAATTGTGTCTATCTGTAGTAGTACACAACTACTATCCAGTGGAACACATTCACCATAGTGGCATACAACTACTGTCTAGAGACATACAGTCTCCACAACAATCATATCATCTGATATCAACCTGCATAACAATATCATGATACAAACTGGGTCATCTGGCCCATTCTTCCACTCACATTTGTGATATATGGAAGAGCATATGCCCTCATAAAGTAAAACATCATCCATGGGATATCTGGACTATTATTCCCAAGCATAGAAGAATAAATATCCCTGATTTATGAGCCTGGACCATTTACCTAAATAGGCCATTCCTTTGACACTAATCATAGTGCAACCTAGACATAATGATTATGCCCTAAGGGATTCTTGTCCTTGATTGATGAACATGGACCATTAGCCTAATTGGGCCATTCCTCCAGCACTGATCATAGTTCAACCTGGAGAGAATGAGTCTGCCCTAGGGAATGCCTATTTGGACCATTTCCTATGGAAATGAATCTCTTGCACCAACCTAAAAAATGGACCATTCTTCGAAACTAATCACAACTATGAACTTCGAAAGAATGAATTCCCGACGAGGCTGACCATTCTACTTGACCACTACTCAGAGTGACTACCAAGAAGAATGAATTTCCAAGACCATTCCCCCACACTAGTCACACTGGGAATTGTTGTCTCTAGTACATCAACAATCTATTAGACCATTTTCATTACGAAAATGGTTGTCTGATCTGGAACATTTTCTTAATTGGAAAATGCCTATCCGTCAGAAATATTGAACCACTTTCTGAACTAGAAAGAAAATGCCCATCCTGGACCATTTTCCGAACTGGAAAATGATTGTTCATAAATCAATAACATATCATTTCTACCTCCCAACCTGGGAGTAATCACTTTCTTTTCCAATAATAAAGTTGTCTCCACGAGCCCTAGCTTGTCTCTTAATTACACAAACTTTACATCTTGTACAGAGGCTTTACCAAAATATCTGTTATCTGCTCATTTGTGGAGATATACTGGATAACCACTTCTCTCTTTTGGAATTTATCACAGAGAATATAGTGATTGATATCAATGTACTTTGACTTGTCATGGAACACTGGTTTCTCTAAAATCTTCACATAGCTCTGATCCTTACAATATATCATGGTCGAATTCAACACTTGATCAGACGATCAAGAAACCAACTTACAGAGCCACATTGATTTTGTACTAGCATCACAAGCTGCAATATACTATTCTTCTGTAGTACTGAGTGCAATAGACTTTTGTTTCTACTAGCCCATGACATCGTGGAAAATCTCAAACTGAAAAATATCCAAGTAGCACTTCTTCTGTCATCTACACTCCCTTCCTAATCTGAATCAATAAATTTATGCAGTTGTATGTCATAGTTTAAACGTCCCACAAAACAAATATCCGGCTGAGTATTCTCCAAATACATTAACGATCCAATCAATTGTCAATACAGAGACATGCCACTTGATTAGAGTCTCTTCAACTTCTTCAAATCTGTTATCATGGGAGTTTTCCATGGATTTACAATCCATCATCCCAGACTTCTAAGTAACCATTCTGATACACTTTCTCTGTCATAGGAATTTTTTGCCACACTTCTGTTGTATATGAGATACTCTGCATCAGGTTTCTTGAATCCATACAATGTCTTCTTCTATTTGCATACATGGGTCTCTTTCTGGTATAATATTCTTTCTCAATTCTCTTTATTGGGAAGAACAATATTTTACATGTAAATTTCAATTCATGGATATTGGAAGAGGTATATCTGGTTTACTAGAACAAACTGTCATCATAGTCTTATAGAATAACCTCTAGTTATGAATCTCACAATGTTTCTCTTCATAAGTCTTTTCACATTTTATTACATACAATGTTCTTCATCAAAACTTCCATTTATTATGCTTGATTGCTTCTAGTGTGTTCAAACCAAGCTGATAGTCTTATGATTCTTGGTATAATAACTCGTTGTTATAGATTTTATTTCTTTCTTGGAATCTTCATGTTCCTCTTTAGTTTTTGGGTCTATGTATTCTGAGCCCTTCCTTCCTGAATATTTCAACGTCTTCCTTTCATCATAGGAACATGGATGTAGATGGACAACCAAGGATACTTAAGGCTTCTTTTCGAAGAAAAACTTCTTATAGAGTCAAACTGAGCACGTGATGCTTATCATGGCTGCTACTTTAAATGGGGAACATGGAAAGATACTTTATAATCTTCACGGATTCTTCAATGGATCATATCATTTAGGATTAGTTTCCTCCTAATCTCGACTTCCTGCATGAATGCATGCTCTTCTTTTTGAATTTTGCAATCATCTCCCTCCATATAAGAGAGTCCATGATTCTGTCTGCAAAGTGTCACAAATTTTATTCTAGTTTCATCTTTATCACTGACTTCTTTTTGGTCTCTTCAAGTTTGATTTTGATTGTGGCCCATCTGGCAGTTGTTACTTATATAATGGCTTCCACAGGAATTGTCACCAAAGATTGTCAACATACTTCATCTTTTTAATGCGCATTGTAGTCATCATAATAACAATCCTTATCTTATTATTCTTCCATAGGTATTGTTTCACTGACCATATTTTCTTCTAAGAAACAGATATGCATGATATGTACAGGAAATATGAAAACATGATATGTACAAGAACTATGAAGAATAATGTTACCTTAACTAGAAGAAGAAGTTTGGTTTATCCTTCTTGGCTTTCTTTGAGGGTTCCCTTTCTTCGACAACTGTTACTTCATCTGTTTCCTTCCTTTTCTTTAACGCGGGACGATGGTTCTTGTAGTGACCATATTATCGACAGTTGAAGCATTGTATTTTTGACATATCCTTTTCTTGATTTGGTTTCTTCCGTAAGCCAAAATTCCTCTTATTCCTGAAATTCTTGAATTTTGTTGTGAAGGATTGATCATCATATTTATTTTGGGATTTCTCTTTTGCGCTAATCCTTGATTCTTCTTGTGCACAACAAGTCCACATTTCTTCAAATGTGGGATACTCCTTTCTTGTGTTCATTCTTGCGACAAATGAATCCCATGTCTTGGAAAGGCCATTCAATACTATATTTACTAGTTCCTTTTCTGAAATGATTTCTTCAATAACTTGTAGTTGATCTCCTAACTGAGAAATTATTACAAAGTATGATGTTATGTTGTCATCATCATTCATTTTCATGTTACGAAAGCTCATTCTTTAGACTCGTTACTTGTCCAATGTCTCTGAATGAGAAGAGGTTAGTTAGGGCATCATGCATCTTCTTAGATGAGTCAAGATGAGAGATGTAGGGTATCAAGTGGTCTTTTATAGAGTCCACTATGATACTCATAACATTGATGTCATTGTCCTTGAACTTCTCCATAACTGCAATGTTTTGAGGTTCCTTCTCTTTTCCTTCTTCAAACTGTGTTTCCATGATCTTTCCTTTTATGATATCCAACACTTTATTCTTGGCAAGAATGAGGTCAATCCTTGTCTTCCATGCTCTGAATTTAGAAGCCCCTTCTAACTTATTTTATGACTTCATAGAGTAAGTTATGGATTCTTTGACTTGGTCAACCTTTGAATTTGAACAAAAAATCAAACTTGACACCTTGGCTTGCTGAGAGTACTAGGAGGTGTGCTAGGCTAGGGCCTATTAGGCTATCCAGGAATTAGGTCAAGCTATTCACTTAAGGTTCCTTAACAAGAGGGTTAGGGTTTTGTTGTTGCAACAAAACTTTGACTGCAACTGCAACTGTCACTGAGCAAATCCTCCAAATCTATCTTCCAACGGTTAGACTGTCTGAATATAGTGTGGGCCCATAACCTTTTAGAAAAATAGGTGTGCTCGTTTCACCATAGACAATATAGAAATATTGTCACCCAACCATAGGCACAAATTCCACCCCCAAGCACCTTAACCTTGACAGTCAGAATAATTCTAGAAGCAAACCAATAGGCAACCAAGGTAGCCACCAAGAAATAATAACCAAATGCCAAGCATAAAGTCCAAACCATAACCAAGAGAAATTCCAAGCCAAATTGAAATGCCAGTTGCAACTGTAGTTGTAGTTCCTCTCCAAACTTGTGCACCATTGGTCTTATGCAGTTGTGAGAGTGTGTATGATAAATGAGCTCTAGCACCCTCTATTTATACTACTCTATCTCACTTGACTGGGTTGAGTTCTCTTTTTGGAGGCTAATAACTCAATATCAAATATTTTCTTCAGCCAACTTGTCTCCTAGAGTTGTTATCCAATGTTTTAGGGTTTCTGTTGCTTCCCAAAATATTCTAGTCTTGTTAAAGGTTACAAGTGGAGGTTAATACCTCCCACAACTACCATAATATCAACAAGGTACATGTTAATCCTTAGATAAATCCCCATGTTATTTATAAAACCCCTTATTAAGCCCTAGATATTGAATTATTACATTTCTAGTGTTATATTTGTATGTATTCTAGAACCCTTCATGGCACCCTTTCATTATAATTTTACCCTTTTTCTCCTATATATATACCACAAATACCTAGTATTAGGATCATCATATCATATCTTGTACAATGAATATATTGAAAAAGGAGGTTTTCCCCTTGAAGTAGACTACTATTCATTGATTTTTTATCATTCTCAAGGTGTTGGTTCATTATAGTCCATCCTGTGGTCGATCATGGATAACAAGATGACCACATTGACTTCCTTCCACCCCCAAACCGATGGGAAAATATAGGTAATCAACATGATTCTTGTGCATATCCTGAGAATGTACAACTCCAAACATCTTCACACGTGATATGAGATCCTTCGTTATGTTCAACATAGCTACAACAAATCCATTCATGGCTCTATTGGCCACAACCCTTTCTAGGTGAGCTTGGGGTTCCAACCATTGGCACCGATTGACGTAGCTTTACCCAATGCACCTGCATAGAAATAATCCTCACATGCTAATAATTAGGCTAGGAAAGAAATTTATTTTTTGAACGGATCCATCACATCAAAAAACAACTTCATAATATATTGTAGAAAGCTAATGCCAAGTATAAGGAAGTACAAGCAACATTACGATCAACACTAGGTTCCACACGAGTTTCAAGTGGGATATAAGGTATGGTTTCATTTGCATAAATAATGCCTTAGAGGACCCCATTATAATCTCTACCCACTATGACATGGGTCCTATACTATCACCAAGCCTATGGGTGAGAATTATTTTGAATTAATTATTTCCTTGGATTACACCCTATATCTAATGTGGAGATGATTCAACCATATCTTACTCCTCTCTCGGATAAATTAGAGGTGACTAAGCACTTGGTTCCTACAAAAATCAATAGTTGTTTCATTTTGTAGGTGAAAGTTGACCGAATCATGGACACCAAGATGAAGGACACCCACCAATAGAACACTCAACTCTATCGGGTCATTAAAGTAGGCAACTCCTTCACCAAGAGTCAAATCCAACAAACGTTTTCCCATATGATGGAGGAACTTGACGTAGTAGGGACAATTTATTCCTAAGAGGGGAAAAATAATCCAAGTGGATACCGGTGGCCACTCACTTTTTTGACTAAATCATAATGGTTCCACATCTTCGTAATTTTACAACATTTTTTCAAGTCTCGAATTCTGTCGCATTTTTTTGGGTATTTCCCTTTCATTTTTGGCACTTGACATAGGTCACACAATATATAATTGGAGGTATTACAAATAAATTGATCATGTATTGATCTGTGTAAATATCCAAGAAATTACCTAAACAAAGTTTTTATGCAAAATTTGCACCCCCGGGAAGTTGACATATCAACTAGCCTCCTCGGGGCCCACGTTTCTCTTGCCACATCATTTCCTAGGGTTAGGGTTTTGAATATTTAGGGTCTTTTCATATTCAATTATTATACTTTATGTTAAAAGGCATTTTTGGCCTCTTGTAATGTCTTCTTGCAAGTGAGCATAGTCAACACATCTCTCTTCAAATATAAGCTACTACCATTTAACTAGTTTGTATTGCTTTGCATTTTATACGCCTTTTCCATTTCATTCATTAATAGAATTTGGGTTTCAAAGTATTATTGCCCTCTCTACAATATCTTTTTTTTTTTCCATTAATAATTTGTGTCTTCATTTTGTTCTCTACATAATACAAATCACATATGATAAACATGGGAAGGCCTCTTAAATTTTATATGGTATTAGAATGCCTTTGGTAAAGTTGTTCAATTATATCCCGCACCTCTTCCAATGTAGCAAAAGAAGCTCCAAATTATATACTTATCCACCTTTTCATTCCAAGAGTTAAACTGGCAATGTAGAGTAAAGAAGAACAATCATCCAAATATTTTCACACAGAAATAAACTAACCCAAATTATGGAGCACAAAAAATATGGCAAACTTTAATTTGTGCACAAAATTAGAGAATAAATGTGTTGCAAATATGTTTTACTTAACATCTCTTGCCACACCCACCCCTCCATTATATGAGGGTGTATCTCACCCCACCCTCATATGGGGGTGAGGGGAGATATTAGGTAAAACTAATATGTTTTTATTTGATCCAGGTGGATATAAATGGCCATCCACCTCTTCCACTGACTCAACGATTCTTTATCTCCTTGGAAGTTTTTCTACGGTTTTTTGGGTCCCAAATTTCTCAGTTTATTTTGAGACCTTGTTATAGCACAAGTTGTAGTTTGGGAAAATCCCTAACTAACCACAAATAAAGTTCTACAACTTTGGAATCCTACACCCAATGTCACCTCGATGTAGGTTTCACATTTCAAGGGTGACTAGGTCACTCTAGGGAGGCAATCTCGGTGACCCTAGGGGGAGTGAGATGGATATGGATAGATATGGAAGTGGATCCCCTAGAGGTCAAGTCTAAGTTGAGTGAAATGTGTGGAATGAAGTCTTGGAAAGTTCCAAGGGTTTCCAAGTATGTTGAGTGACCCGCAAATGGTGAAATACCTACCCGATACACAAGAAAAACCACTTTGTGATGATGTATGTTAGTTGTATCATAAAGTTAAGATTTATTTCCCTAATTTTCAGAAATAGATAACAATATATATCATAAATAATATGGTATTATAATCTGCTCAATAAATGATATATATCAAGTAGAAAACGCAAGAGAAAGACTAGTAAATGACTAGCTAAACTCAAGACAAAAACCAATATTCTAGCATGAAAAGATAAGGTTGTTGTAAACACTTATCTGCAAAAAATTATATAATCCTTATGGATGTAACATTCAATGTATTACAACAAGAAAATGAACCATTGAAATCCTCTCAAAATTTTCCAAAAAGTGTGCTAGACCAAGAAGAATAAGTGTACAAACTTTGAGAAAAATCTAATGGTTGATAAGAGAGTTATTCAAGCAAATGAGTTAGGGTTTCTACAACCCTAATAGATGAAGAAGCAAGAAGAAAGAAGTAGCCCCTTTATTGGGATGCCTTATTGGTTGTGAGTTTCCCAATGCACAAGGAATACAATCCACTTTGCAAGAAGTAAAAATGACCAAAAATCATGTTTCCCAATGCAATATTTTATTTCTTCAATGAAATAATAAATTACTAGTGCTCTTAATTATTGGGTTAATGGGGTCGTGAAAATAAATAGCTAGATAAGCTACCTCTTTGGGGGTGTAATCCCTTTTACTTCCCAAGGAAAGTTTCTCTAGCTAGGGTTTAAGGTTAAATATTGAAATGATTCTCACCATGATACTGACGTGTACCTCATGGAGCAAGGTCCATTGCCTTTCAGAAGCCAATTGATGTGGTGGATGCCATTTGGAAATATGTGACCATCTATGGTGGTGAGAGGGTTTTCCATCTGTGTAAAATGGTAATGTTGGTCATGTAGTCTCTTGACACTCCATATCTGTAACCTGAGGGCTTCGAGACACAATCTCCTTAGTTATCCACAGAATGAGGATAACATCTGGCTCCTACTTGGGAACATGTGCTCATCGTAGAGTGCATGAGAACTACAACATCTCCTGGTATACCCGTGCTTTCCAAAACTTAGAAAAAGGGATCAGAGCATATAGGGTGGTGCTATCACCCTTTATCCATATATATGTGTGTGTGTGTGTGTGTATCCAAAAATGAAAACTAGTCTACAAAAGAAAAAAATTGACAATTTTTCAAAAATTTCTAAGCTAAACATGAAATCAATATGCAAGTAGAGAAAAATGAAAATGAAATTCATATAAACTAATATGAGCAATAAATATGCAAATGCAAGGAGTCCAATGATTTACCTTCTTACTTGGGGCCTTGGGGACCTGAAGATCACATGTTGGATGATGTCAGGTGAAGTCATACAACCAGTAAAACCTTTTGATCATCTCATCAAAGTATATCCCCATGTTCTTAATCATATAATATAACAAAGATAAGTCAAGAACATAATAATCATTAGTATAAACACACATATAATCGATCACGAAATAAAACTCATGAAGATGGGTGGGAGGGAGGAAATTTTGTTGGAAAGAGAAACCATCATCCCGATCATCCCGCTTGAAAGTGTAGCCACAAGACTGATCAATCCATCTCTGAAGGGGGATACTATATGTAGATGAACTGCTTGTCGAGGACTGAGAGGAAATGAGAGATCAGAAGAATATTGCATGGTCTCTTGGAGAAGAGGGTAAAAGGTAAGGAAATGTCTCAGGTGTAGAAAAACACTGCCTCTTCCCCTCTGAATCTCCATGGAACTCTCCAAGATGAAAATACTTCCACTTTGAAGAATGAACCTATGATTTCTCTAAGGTGGTCATGTCCTGGTATTCCTCAAAATATGAGCACAACGATTGGAATTCATCATAAAATAAATATGCATCCTCAAAAGGGTATGTACCAAAGGATGGTTGAAGATCACTATGAGTATGTTATGACAAGTCATTCTCTAAGGGGCAGAACAAATCTGTAACCATATCATCACCAGGATGCCAAACATCTGAATCATATATGTATGGGGACCACTCCTATGATGATGACACCCCTTCTGCCTGATATTTACCCTCAATTTCATAAATAGGGTCTCTATCAATAATGAAGCAACCCACATCCCATCTACGTCTCCCAAACTATATGAAATCATCAATGTGTTCATCAAATATATCCAAGAATTCATCTGCATCATAGGAGTTGATCACTTCCTCACAAGACTGGATACCTTCATTTTCTTCAAAAGGTAAATCAAATAAAAAAGTCTCGTTCAGGCCTTCTGTAAGAGAAACTTCATCGAGATCATTTTGGGAGTTTTCTTCATTTCCACAGTCATGGTACAAAGCATCATCAAAGTTTTCAAAAGGATTATAACTCATCATGTACTCTTTTTCATGTGCAGGAGGAGCAGGGGTCTGGATGTCATCATCAAGTGGAAGAGAAGATACTTCATCTTCATCATATGTCTCATCCAGATCTTCTTCAAGATTTTCTCCATCTATTGTCTCATCATCGATCGAAAAACCTTCTCTGCAAAGAGTGTGTTTGAGATATTGGAAAGCATCTTGCAAACTTTGAGTAGCTGGCCAATAATGCTTGAGAAATTATTCAATGAGCTTTGTAGAAGATGGGATAATATTTGGATCACATGAGTGTGCAAGCCAATCTTTTTGAATTGATCCTAGTGAAGACACAAAAATTTTCATCAGCACATCTTCATGTAGCACATTTAACCTTGAAGCATACTTTATATAATTCACGACAAGGGTGACTACTAGAGCTAGATCACCGTCAAATTTGGGGAAACTTTCCCTCTACTCTAGGGAGCAATGATATCTAGGAATATTATAAACATCAATGGAGGGATAAACCTTATGGAATTCCCATGGTAAGTCTTGTGAGGCCATAGTTCCATTACTTAGGGTAATATCTCAATGGAGTCGCCACATGAGCTCAAGGTTCACCAAAGGATGGAAAAGGATAAGGAAAAATTGGGTTCTGGGATGGTGGATTCACCATATGAGCTTCAATATGATCTCATCAAGGAGGGTGGAAAGGGAATGTCCCTTGGGTAGAGTCACCAGGAAAGCTAAGGGGAAGGCTTTGAGATAGCTTTCCAAAGTGTTGTTTAGGGTACGAAAAATATTCAAAATCTTCCCCGAAAACGACGCCAAAATGTTATAGTGCAAGTTGTAGGCTAGGAAAATCCCAACCCAACCATAAATAAAGTGCTACAACTTGGGAATCCTACACCCAATGTTACCTCGATGTAGGTCATGTGCTTCAAGGGTGACTAGGTCACTCTAGGGAGGCGATCCTGGTGACCCTAGGGGGAATGATATGGATATGGATAGAGATGGAAGTGGATCCCCTAGATTTCAATTCTAAGTGGAGTGAAATGTGTGGAATGAAATCTTGGGAAGGTCCAAGGGTTTCCAAGTATGTTAAGTGACCTGCAAATGGTGAAATACCTGCCCGATACACAAGGAAAACCACTTTGCGATGATGTATGTTAGTTGGATCAACAAGATAATATTGTTGTCCCTGATTTGCAACAATAGATAAAAATATATATCATCAATAATATGGTACTATAATATGCTCAATAAATGCTAGAGATCAAGTAGAAAATGCAAGAGAAAGACTAGTAAATGACTAGCTAAACTCAAGACAAAAACCAATATTCTAGCATGAAAAGATAATGTTGTTGTAAACACTTGTCTGCAAAAAATTATATCATCCTTATGGATGTAAAATTAAATTTATTAAAACAAGAAAATAATCCACTGAAGTCCCCTCAAACTTTTCCAAAAAGTGCGCTATACCAAGAAGAGTAAGTGTGCAAACTTTGAGCAAAATCCAATGGTTTATAAGAGAGTTATTCAAGAAAATGAGTTAGGGTCTGTGCAACCCTAATTGATGAAGATGTAATTTTATAACATCAACAAGAAGTATCCCCTTGATGGGGATGCCTTAGTGGTTGTGAGGTGCCCAAGGCACAAGGAATACAATCCACTTTGCAAGAAGTAAAAATGACCAAAAATCATGTTTCCCAATGCAATATTTTATTTCTCCAATGCAATAATAAATGACTAGTGCTCTTAATTATTGGGTTAATGGGGTGTTGAAAATAAAGAGATAGAGAAGCTACCTCCTTGGGGGTGTAAGCCCTTTTACTTCCCAAGGAAATTTTCTCTAGCTATGGTTTAAGCTAAGAGGGTGTATGCCCTTCTACTTCCCACCAAGCTCCTAGCACAATAACCTTGACTTGAAACAAATGATAGCATGAAAGTAATGACCATACCAATTCAAGGAAAAATGTCAAGATAATCCACCACAATAGCAAGAGACAAGCCTTCCAAGGTTAGCGCATCACTCCCATCAACCATAACATCAAGAGATAACCATAAACACAAGCCTAAAGAGACAATTTTTCCAAAGATAGAGAAAATTTCAGACCAATACTTCTCAAAATGAGGGAGAGTTATGATAAAATGAGATCTTATGATCTCTTATTTATACAAAATGTCACCAAGGTAACTTGTCCATAAATTAAGGGGTAAACCACAAGAATAGGGGTCAACAAACCTAATATTCCCCCCTTTAACAAAGTAATATTAAACGATTCATTTAAAGTTTCACTTTTGCACAAATAAACTCTAATTTTACATGGACATCTCCCCTTTAGGGGACGTTTTTCCACTTGGAAGAAGTCGTTGGCATTGGAAAAGCATGGGTATGCCTCCAAAGGCCACATTTCAAGAATCTAAACAATATCTTCATGGTGAATACCTTCTTCTCCTCAAAATGTCCATGTGTCAATGAGTGGCACCTCACCACCAATCCCTAACCCCCCTAGGTGTCCTCATGCCTCTAGGAGTGACGTGTTGCCTCTCCTAGGAAAAATGTTTGGCATGTGGGTTAGGTTATGTCATCCAAGTCATCCTCAATGCCTTCCAAGTTTGATCTTTCTCATCCGGCATGCGGGCCCTTGGCATCCAACCTATGGGCTTGTAGCCCCATGGAAGCCCAATCTAGGCTTTTTCTTCCAAAACTGTCCACCAACTAGGTCCTGCAAAGACAAATGAGCACTCCCTCCAAGGATCTCAAGTCATAACATCATGATAAATGAATCCAATCAATAAATGATCCACCTAAGCATATGCATCAAATATTACTATATCAAATAGTTAATTACTCAAAGACACTATGCGACTTGTGAAGCTTGAATATGGGAGGGTTGACGAGTTGTCCTATTGGGTAGATCTTTCCCTAGGTCAAGGAGAGTTTCCAAGAGATCCCTCTCTAAGCCATGTAAAGTGGATGAAGTGGTTGGGATGAAGACTCAATGGGAATATGGCTCACGACATACAAGGGGTCATAGTGTCTTATTCATGGGTGCCTTTGTAGAGGGTGTGTGGTAACTTCGTCCACAATGCACCTTTTCCAAACCCGTCAATTGCATTTTATCTTTCTTTCTTTATATTTTCTTTCAATATATCATAAGGAGAGGTTGAATGTCACTTCCCTAGAATGGTGACCAAATGATGGCAATGTCACTCACAAACACCTAGTGGAAATGAGAAGGTTGGCTCATGATGAGACCCCATTTCTCTCAGCCATGCAACTGAGAGCCATTAACCTATTTTGGTGACCAGATGATGGTAATGTCATACCACTAGTTATTCATGTACGTGATAGGTCGGCTTGTGATGGGACCTCCTATCCTTTAACTAACCTTTTAAGCATTCTTTATTATATTGTGGGTCCCCTTTACTCAAAGATAAGTGTTTCACTACTTTCTTGGGTGATCCCTGGGTGAAGCATATGAAAGGTTTATATAAGGATTTTATCTTTTACCCAACATCAATCCCTCTAGGCCTTCAACGCCTTCTTCCCATAGAATGAGGGATAACCCCTTCTTGGGTCAAAACACCCTAAAATCCCAAGAGATAAGGAAATGAAGGGGAATAATAATGGAAAATGGTAAGTATGGTGAGGAACGGTATGCTGGCTCATTAAGGGGGTTCCTAGTAGAAAACCCATCCCCTAGGTAGACCACTTACTAGGGCACAATGTCAACTACCAAGGTGAAGCAGGGAAAAAGGAATAATGTCTAAGCATATATCATGAAATCTAGATCAATCTAAGATACACCATACTCAATTGGATTAAATATTGAAATGATTCTCACCATGATACTAACTTGTACCTCATGGAGCAAGGCCCACTGCCTTCCGGAAGCCAGCTGATGTGTTGGATGCCAACTAGAAATTTGTGACTATCTATGGTGGTGTGTAAGGTATATAGAGAGGTAGTGGGGGGGCCAGAGGGCCCATAGTGATAATAGTGGAGGTCATTCAATGTAAGGTGGACTAGGTCCACTATATTATTAAATAAGGCCCACTATGGTAGTTAGATATAAT
>SNQJ01S0007583.1:378152-390600 GCA_010110895.2 Picea sitchensis
GATATTGAAACCATTCATCAATAAGAGACATTTCTTTCAAAGGGAATCTAGTACAAACATGTATGAACCTAATTGAAAAAGTATTGAATGATTCATTATTTTCTTTCCTTAAGAAACTTAATTCTTCACTTAATTCATCATAATCATAATTGTTAATATCTGATAAAAACTCAATTACAAACTTAAAAAAAGAATGAATTGAATTAGATGGAAATGATTCGAACCAATATTTAACCCGGCCTCAGAAGGTGAGAGCGAACAATTTACATATGAGATTGAGATCAATGATCTTATTCTTTAAGCACTTATAAAAAAAAAATACAAATATGGTCTACTACAGATGTGTTCACTTCACCATCAAAGGTGAGTTCTGAAAAACGATCAGTTGTCTTGTTAGGAATAATTGGTAATGAGACATTGAAATAATATTCCAACACATTGATTTGTGTAGGAGCCATGAAAAATTAAGAAATTGAAGAAATTGACTCCAAATAGTTAGCTTGTCATCTAACCTACCTTCTAGTGCATTATAAGATGACACAGAAGAATATTTATAAATTTGGAATTATGACAGGGTGAGGGGTGAAACATTTAATCATTAAATTTACCTCGGCCCTCCTTTTAGCATCATTTGTTAACAAGCGTTTATGACACGCCATGAACGAGAAGGGAAGAACCGGTCTGGGGTTGTCTACTTAACCCAAGCCGTTTGGGATAATCTACCCTAACAAGTTTATTGGCTCTGTTAGCCAAATAGGATCCTAAGATAACTAAAATATGTACACTAACTAAAGGTACAATTTTATCAATCAAGACACTAATACGATTGCTTAACTAATATTATTATATACAGTAAATATATACAATTACAAGGTTTAAATAAAGCCTCGTGAAAATGATTGTTTTCAACTAATGGATTAAAACAAGTTGAAAAATAAAAGGGAATTGTTTTTACACTATAAATGATGAAATAATAAACAATGAGTCAATAATATTATAATGATATAATGTTAATGGACAAATCATTTAACGTTTAAATGATGTAATCATTATTCATTCGCAAATTGACAAATCAAATAAAATATAAATTAACTAACCTGACGTTGATCAACAATACTAAGCTAGATTCGTCTTTTTGTATTTGTATAAGCTCCACTTAACTTGTGTCAAGTATAAATCTATGAAAAAAGAAAGAACGATACGTCCTGAAACAACTCAAAGAATTCTTGTATATTGCAGAACAAGTCTATGATGACAGAAAGAAAAATAGATTTGATCTCATGTGACTTTAAAATATCCAATAACTGAAAATGAAAGAAACTTCAACTCTCAGCGAATTGTATTACCAACTACCCAACATTAGATGTAAACTCAAAATGTATATATATATGATCAATCACATATATCAAAAAAACAAAAATATAATGAACCAAGTAAAGGAAAACATAACATGAAAAGTTATATGCAGAACAGACTAAAGCTAGTTCAATCAAAATAAAATTTCACAACTAGAAATTACATGAGAGACAATGATAACATTGCACAGTCTACAAAAGGACAAAAGACAAACAGTAAACGGTATCTCATATATTTTCAAAAAAATAAGTCCATCATATGGTCCAAGAGGAATTCGCAGACCAGTAACTTGCCAGTATTTAAAGAGAAATTTTGGTTGTCATGTATAGCGTTGCTCCAACAACTTGTCTATTAATAGAAATCTACAGTAGAAGGTTGTATAATTTTAATATTGTGACAGTGTCAGGATAAAAATCACTTTGACTAACAATTTAAATCTTATTTAAAATGAAGAAAGAACAACTTTCAAATCATGATTGTTAGTGAAGATATAATAGATTAATCGACAATAAGAAAAATCTCAATTGAACAATTATATCTTTACAAATATGAATTACATGAATAAACTCAATATAATACAACATTTGTATCAAAATAATAAAATCACCAAGATCAAGATAATTGGGATAATAGACCTTAAAGATTGAAAAAATTAATACATAAATGATAGCAATTAATCATGTATTGATAAAACTGACTAAAGCTAATTTAAATCAATGCAGAATAAATTACTAAAAGAATATGAAGATATTATAATGAAAACAAAACCATTTACTCATAGGACAAAAGCCATTAAGCAATCTGAAATTTCATATTCTTCTTCGAAAATACTGGTCCATTCTCCCAAATCTCCAACCATGAGTTTCTCCTCTTGAAAATAAAAATTTTATAAAATAAGTAATACAAAAAAATGAAAGGATAAAAATCCTCATCTGAATTTTTTGGATCTCTTGGGCTCTAAACTTTCTCATATATTTATGCAATGAATGAGCAGTCTAGGCATCACTAATAATTTCAGCCACCTGAAATTTTCCTCGTAAAGAGAAAAAACTATCTCTCAAATCATGCATTTGTTTGGGAAAAATATCTCACGTAAGCTAAATGGGTCGATTCTGCAGATGGGTTTTCAACCATTTCTTCATATTCCTTACGGTTTGGCTACAATCAGTCCTGCAAAATCATCTGTCTATTCTTGAATGCATTTCCAAATCTTATCCGTTGTTTCTTATAAATTATTTGCAACAGTCCAATATTACTTTTGGATCAATTATCTTGAATGTATTTAGATAATAAAATCAAGCCATGATCATATCCTTACCAAATAACTGATAATAGAAACCTTTGAAACAAAAAAAAACAAATTAATAACCTAAAAATTGTGAATAAAACAAAATCTAGAACAATAAAATTAAAATGAATTTAAACTAAATATAATTTCTAAACAAATATTGTTTATATTTTATTTTCAAATATGATCTTAAAATTTCAGAAGCTTCAAGTTGATGGAGAGGAGAAAAATATTAATTTTGGGTTTTCACAAAATCAAACAATAGATAATTCTTTTTTTATTATTTTTTATTTTTATTTTGAAATGAGATGCAAAATGACAAAAGAATTAAATTAATTAAACCTACCAAATGATTTTGTGAAAATGATTGCTAATGAGCAAAAGACAAAAACATAATCATAATTTAAACGAAAGTAAACAATTGATAAAAAATAATGTTTTCGTTTAAATTAAGATTTCTATGTTTCTCTCTCCTTCATTCAAATTTAATCAAATGTGAACGAATGTCATAGAAAAGATGTGTCGAAATAATCTTTCTTCCTGTAAAATCGTTGTTATTAATCCATGTCTTCAACCAAACCATTCTCATAACAGATAAATTCAATAAGGAAGAGGTAATAACAAACTCCCAAATTATGAAGCTCCTCCATCAACATCAAAACTTTGTAGAAAGAAAAACGAACTGGTAGTTGAATTCCATGAAATTAAAACCAAACAAAAGAAAAGAATATAAACTCAAACCAACCTCGAAACAAAGAAAACCAATACCAATCCAATCAATTCAAAGGGAAAAAAAGAACAGAAGAATCCAAGTAAAATTTTGAGGGACCCCAGATTTTGATTATATAAAAAGAAGGGGGTTGTTGGGGCCCAACACAACCATCACATATATTCTCAGAGATAAGCTGCCACCATTCCAACAATCTTGTTTTCCACTACATTTTACAGTTTCAACTTATTTCCTTATTCAATAGAAAATCAGTTTTATTGTATCTATGTTATTCTATGTTAAACATCATTTAATAATATGTATTCATTTTGTTCCGCTCATAAGATCTGTATCAACCAGTGAGGGAATTAAGTGAAAACACCGAGTCAACATCTGGTGGATTGGAGGGTGGGGCCATATCATATGGCTATGGTAATTCCTCCACAGGAAGAAAAAGAATATCTTCTTCCGAAATATACTCAGTCACAACTGTTACCACTCAATTTTTTATGGAAATTTTAAGTGTCTTTAGCATCCTTGTGATAACCTTTTGAAATATTTTTGCTCATTTTCCCTATTTCATAAATTCCAATTTCCTCATTGAGTTAGGAAGAGTCTTAATTCATAGATATTTTTCTCCAAACACCTTTGTCCTTTGCCTTTTTAACCTGCATAACCAAAAACCAACTTTTAGTAGTTTTTCCTAGATCTTTATTTTGTTAATTTCCCTATGGTTTTATTTTAGTTTCATTTTCAATAAATGAGTTTATTGACTTTGATGGAAGATGTGGTGTGTTCTTTCAAAGTGGCTTAAACCTAGATCACAATATGTATTATATTACAAGTCAAATCTATCTTAAGACCAAGCCACGAGTCAAACCACAATCTCAATCTACGGGCCAAGCCATAAATTAAGCCAACGTTCCAGTTGTTCGGTGCTTGGTAAAATTTTAAATGCCTGATTTGCAAGATGCATGCATAGGTGCCATGATGAGATATCAATGTAGTATTGTTTAAAGTTTCTATAGGTGTTGAAGAACTAAATGTAGCCACGATGTATACAATGATGTTCCCAAAATTCTCGTCCATTCCACTGTTTTCATGCATGGATGTGAAGAATGAAGTGCGCTGCCAAATCTCATGGATGCTGCCAAATTTCCTAGATGATGTGCTGCGTTTTCTCTTGGGCGCTGTAAATTTATTCGGCGTTGCGTTTTCTCCTGGGCCCTGTAATTTTCCTGGGCATTACCCAATCTCCTGAGAAATGTAACGACGGACACTACGGATTTTGCAGGATGTTTCAGTATTGGCACTACCTAATTTCTGGGAGGTGCTACCTAATTTCTGACAAAGATAGATTCTTGCATAGAGAACATGATTTTCTTGTAAAATTGACAGTTCAGATTCAAGCTTAGATGGTAGAACTCTAATCTGAAGGAAATAGAATATGAAGATCTGTTCTCTACAACCTTCAGATGAAAATCATGCACCTAAGTTGGCATGACAAGCCTGGGAGATTAAGATTTTACCTATAAATAGAAGGTTCATGCAGGTATCAAATACGCAGCTGGAACATCATTTCAAGTAGAAGACACCAACATTCAAAGCATTCTACAGTAGTTGGGTTCCCTATCTTTCTCATGCTCTATTTTTTCTTGCATGTATAAGATTTGTTTTTGTTGGTATTCTGCCCTCCACTTACAACATTTTTCATCGTAAAATTGAATATTTGAAGTACACTCATCGACACTGTCAAAATGTTTTTATCCAAAGTTGTAAGTTTCAGCGTTCAGAGACAATGGCACTACCTTTTTACTTGTCTAGTTGTGAAATACGTTACTCAGGACGCTACCTAAAGAAGATACCAATAGACACCAGGGATCCAGGAAGGTCAGGGAAACAACCTTTTGGATGGATGATGATGGAGAAAAATCTAGAAGCAGTAGCTTGCATTTTGAGGACAACTACACACTCCTAAAAGACTTATGGAAAAACAGGAGTTGCAAGCAAAAGAGGATCAAATCAGTTTAAAGCATGGTTGGATTAGTCACCAACATTTTCCTATTTTATAGCATAGGTTGTTAAATAAGTTGTTAGATCAAATAAATGTTTAGATATTTTCAAGGGAAGGAGGCCAGCTCGTACCTCTAGTTGTTGCCTCCATTTTTGTTATAAATAGATATATCAATTACTTTAACAGGGGTTCGAATGGTTGAGCTGAAGATCCCAGATTGTAATCTTTTGACTCAATAGACTATGAAATGGTTATGTATTTGATTTGAGACATCTTTGGTTAATAGAAATCAGCCTCTTATTCCAGCTAATTTTCTTCTAATCCTGAAGTGTTCATTCTTTGAATGATTCACATGAATGGTTGTGGTGATATTATGATGTATGTTTGATTATTATATTATCGTGATATTTCTTTAGTATACTTAAGTTCCGAACTCAAGAAGATCTTGTGTTAAGACGTTTTCTTCCTTAGGTTGACTGTAGACTTGATGTTTACAACAACCTCTACATTCCTCTCACTGAAGTCTTCCGTCTCTTCATACTTTTTCTCACTTATTCATTGAAGTTAGCCAAGACCTTGATTGTTGGTTAATACTAGCCCTGTTTTCTGAGTTGGAAAATCATTATTTTGAGTCTTGTCCATTTGACCTTTAAAAAACCTCATTTACACTTAGAAATATTTTGATGTTACCAAGCTCACCTAATTACAGTCTCGGGTGACTTTTGGAGTGATAACAACAACAATAAAAATATTTTGTTCCTTACACTTGTGCCTTGGAAAATATTTGTTAGCACAATTATAACAAAGACCCTTTAGTTTAAATTCAACCATTTAAAACCTGGTTAATTTATGGATATTGAGGAGAGTTGCAGGAGGGGCATAATTGGTGGGTTTAGGGAGAGGAGGAAAGTAGGGTTTACGGGTTTGGGAGGACACATTGTTTTGTGCTTCCTTGCCTCACTGAGTAGATTCCAACCAAGTATGGGGGCATTCCATGAGAACATGGGCACAAATTTCATCTTTGAGGCCACTGATAAATCATTCCCTAAAGAAAGCATTTGATATGCCCTCCGTTCTGAAAGCCAAGAACTCAAATGCAGAAATAAAGTCTTCCACTGTCCTAGACTACTTTAACTTGGTCAAACAACCTAAATGGTGGGTTTCAGAGTTAAAACGGTCATAAATTTCATCCACAAAATGTGTCCAAGAAACATACCCTTGGCGTGTATTTTTTCAACATTTCCACCATTGCCATCGTTCTGGGTCCAGATGTAGGACACCATAACGAAGCTTGGATAAATCATCAGTAATTCCATGAAAAGAGAAATAATGTTCCATTTAGGTGGCCCAACTTATGGGATCCGATCCATCAAATTTGTTCACCTGAATTTTGGGAGGGTGGAGGTCTCGAGAAAAGTGGGTAGTATGAGGACCCTGGTAATGGGAAGATTCATGGTCATCCTGGTAATATGGTTGTTCGGAAGAGGAAGGGTTTTGGGAACAACCCATGAAGTTTTCAAAGGTGTCTTTGAGGTATTTGAGGTTTCTGATGTAGGAACATTGATCCTAGAGGACTTGAATGGTTGAATTGATTGATATAAGGCTTTCATTGATATTATTGATGTTTTCCTTGTTTTGGTGGTTGTCAACAATCAAGGTATTGAGTTCTTGGTATCTTTTGGTAGCCAGTTGGAAAAATGGGCAGGTAAATGTTATAGGGGAAACAAAAGTGGTCTAGATGGGTTGATGGGAGCACTGAGAATAAGGGTGTAAAATGATAGGTACCACTGTGATCTGGGAGAAAAGAGGGATCCAATGGGATATGGGATGAATAAGGGTGTTGGAGAAGTTTCGGGTCCACAAACATAATTCTGTTAAAAATGATAGGTATGATTGGTATCGGGGAAACGAGAGGAACCTAGTGGGACAAGTCCCAAATAAGTTTGTCGCTGGGATCACTACATTTTATTATTATTTTTATTACACTCCTGCAGAGTTATACTTCGGCCTGAATAATACTACAGTGATGAAATTCTCAAATGATTAACAAGAAGAAATGTGTGGTAATTTCGCAACAAAAATCCAGAAGGCATAGTTGTGCGACAATAGATATTGTATGTTCTATTTTTGTTTCCATTCCTAGGGGTAGGATATTCAGGGTTTATACAGACCAGGTTTTTCTCTGTGTTATATCTCTTTGATATATGTGTGGGGTCAAACAATAGTACTCGACCCAATATCTCAGGGAACCAAATAAGGAGGATAGACCATGCCCTTATACATACTACCCGACTATGCAGGTACTATAAAGTATCTTCCAAAGTGTTGTTCTTGGTGGCACTATAGAATTCAGGCGGTCAATCGATTTATCTATTGAGGGATTCAAGATATCTAGGTCGATCTGTATATAGGTGTTTTCTGATGCGCTACCACTCGAAGGCGTACCAATAGGGGCTACAAGTGTGGCCAATAGATGTGCGCTTAAAAAACACTTGTAGTTCCCGCGTGTATGCTTCCCTCACCGTGGATTCATGCACTGAACGACATATATTTGTAGCTTTAAGATGTCAAAATTCGTCTCCACCCTGAAAAAAAAAATTAACGCACAATTTTCTACCAAGGAAGGTGCTCTAATACCACTTTTTGTACTCCATGTATAAAATAGTACGCAACACAGAAATATTTTAGCATAGAAATGGGAGAGAAACAATGATATAACCAGAACAATACCAAAATAATACAAGAATAACTCTAGGAAGAGAACCTTGATTAATGATAGCAATGTTGACTTGCCTCTTCGAGGGGGAGACCTCCAACAGAGAAGATCTCTATTACAATAATCTCCAAGACAATATTTCTCGTACCCTCTACTCCTAGTTATACTAAATCTATCTATCCAAAAGAAAATTGTAGAGGAAGATCATTCTAGAAGGGGAATCTTCTATTAGGTGTTTTTACATTTGACTTATTCTTCCTTATTGCTAGGCCTTATTAATATTGGCCTTTATTACAAGGAATTTTATTATTGTAACTACTTGAGGGGTTAGGGAGGTTATGTCCCCAACAAATACCATAATTCTATGCTGGCATGTGGCATATCGAAAATATACTCATCCTGACAAGTGATTCTTAACAGAAGATGAATATTGGAGTTGATTGTGTAGATGAAAAATGGGGAATTGAGTGGGACTACAACAAGCTTGGTGATGTGTCCCTCTGTATTTCAGGAAAATTACTCTGTTCAATTTCTCCTCCTATGAAGGAATACTAGAAATTAATTATAACGAAGAGTGTTCTTGGGCCATTTTTCACTTCCAGTGCCAATTTTTAATACATCATCTTGTTCCTCGGTTATCTTTTGGAGCGATGACCTACCTCCAATAACAACATATCCTTCCTAAATTTTGGGAGCTCTGAATATATATATGAATTGGGCCTGAGATCATAGAATAAAAAAAAAAAATCCAGGTAGGTGACTAATGTTAGTATCTGCAACTAAAGTGAATAAGAAAGGATGCATGTCTAGAACTATCGGTGGGCCTCCACTATGGAGAAATAACACACCCACACTTTCCTATTCAATAAGAGATTCACAGGTTATCTGAATATTTCCCTCACATAGTATCTCCATGGAATAACAATGGGTTTTTCCAATAAACCCTGATGTCTTAAATACCCCATATAAGAAAGGATGTTTTTGTAGTTCAGTTTGACCAAATATACAACATTTGGAAAAATGTTGTTAGCATGGAGCATTATCTATAGTTTGTTTTTCAAAAGAGGGGTTGTTAGACAACTTTTATAATATGTTATCACTTGTGTTTTAATACCAGACATGTTCGATGAGGCGCTTTGCATAGACAATGTTTTTTATATTAAATACTAGGGATGCACTAGGCAACTATGAAGGTTGAATATGGATGGAGTGTCAAAGTTGGCCAAATTGGTGATCTATCTCATCAGTCTCTCATGCAGCGAGGTGATAGAATGAGGTGTTGGGTAAAGAAGAATCAAGAAACAAGCCAAGTGTGTGTGTGATAGAGTGAGACTGGGGAAATACAATGGCTTTGGTGATGACATCTACAAATTATTGTAGTAATGGATACATGGACTAAGGGGAAGGGGTGGTTAAGTTATCTGGGTGAATGAGGTAAACCAATAACAAGAAGATGCATTTTTTCAGACTAACATGTTTAATTTCTTCTTGTCTGGTAATAGGCTGGGTGGATTTAAGAGCATAGGATGTAAGCACAGAGGTGCATCCCTCATTTTGTAGGTGGTATTGATGAGATTTAACATGATAAAAATGGTTATGTCCTATTGGTAGGGAATACCAAGTAATAAATCAACATAAAATAAAGGAGAGAAATCGCACACCATATTGTCCCAGAAAGGGCCAATAGCAAAGGTCATAGAACAACACCAAGAGAAGCTGAGATGAGGGCCTTCCTTTTGTACCAAATCAAGATGATATGGAGTCGAACATGGATTAGTGGGGAGTTGAAGGAATTGGATTAAGTCTTGGGCCACAAGGTTCTGTTTGATTATGTTGTCCAATATGAGAGTATCCAACTAATGCTTATTGTGACAGTTGTTTGTAAACAAAGTTACAGAAGAGGTGTTATGTTCATTAGAAGTCATTAGGATCAAAGAAGGGTAAATTTCTATAGTATTGGAGAGATAAATGTTTTTAGGAGGGTCAAAGGAATATGACTATGTGACCTATGTAAATATATTTTTGTTGGTGCAAAGGTTCTGAGGTGCCCGACAATCAGCAGAAGCATGTGAGGTGGTATTGTGGAAGGTACACTAGTGCACATTTCAAGGTGTGTTAGGGTGATGTGGGTGTAATATAAGAATTACCAATAGTATAAGTGTTAGATCAGGTTTGGGGAGAACGTATTTAAGAATCCAATTTATGTTTCATGGACAAGGCCAGAAGAAATTCCCTATACAAGGAAATGATATCAAACAAATATAATTCACAACATAAAAACATTAACAAACCAGAATTGAATTTAACAACAAATGCCTCTTCCAGATAATAAATAAGCAGTTGAATGCACAACTTGCAGAAGACATTGAAGTATCCTCGTACTAACTGAGTTGAGAGTTATCATAGCTGAAACCATTTAGAAAGGAGGTTGTGGAAATATCATAGGGGATAGAGGTGTTCTCTTAATGTCTGGAAAAATTCATCCCAAGAAGTGGGAGGGGAAGGCCTTGTCTATGTTTCCTCACTGAACTTAATGACCAATGAGGTACTTTACATCTGAGTATCTGACCAATATTGTGCAATTCCCTCCAACTGTAGGCTTTCAATATAAGTCTTCATATTGTCCTCCATATAGGGACGTGTCTTGAAATAGGTAGAGAGACTAGGGATCAAAGAATCAAAAGTATGGCCATTCATTTGGTATGATAATTTTGGAAATTGGAAGCAAGTATCAAGTTGCATGGGTGATGGAGCTTGATGCTCTTGCATATGGATTAATTCATGAAGGGATAGAGTTAAATCTTGAATTGGTGCACACACATTAGACCCTTATTTCTATGTGGACGGTTCTTTACGAGGAGAGATTGTGTTCATCCACCAACTAGTTCAATCTGAAAATGTCTTAGAGATTAGTAGTAAAGAGGCACGACTGCAAAGGGTGGACTAAGAAATGTTGTGAAGAGGGTGACCTAGAATCCCTTAGAGGAATGCATTAGACATGGTCTACTGAAACATTCGGAATAGGGTGCACTGACACCCTATGGAGTTGGACCACTAAGGAGTTGCAAAACAATGAGAAGGGCATGATGTGAATAGGGTGTACTAATACCCTAGTGAGCTAGCACACTGAGGCACTGGAAAACCATGAGAAAGTAACACTGGAAAACTATGAAAATAGCGTTAAGTTTTGAGAACCCACTACCACAAAATCATTGTCTGAAATTGGTTGATGACCTATCCATCTACTTCTTGATTGTGAGTCAAGTAGAGATTGAAGCTCTAATGCTAATTGATATGAAAGAAGACCTAAACATACACACAAATAACTCTAGATTATTTTCTAGAAGTAGTGAAAATAGAGAATGTAGAGGAAATAAGAGCATGTAGGACATCAGAGAAGAATTGCTTATAATAGAAAATAGCATCAATCTATTCAGTAAGAGAGGGGCATCGTTAAGGATGCAAGGTGACTTTCTCCTCTGCATGATTTCACAGTTATAATTGATGTTTTTTCTTTGTTTTGGAGTGTCATGCTCAACTATAATGGTGAGGGTCATTTACAATGCAACCTGCTAATGAAAATTGGCATACCAACTTTTATTAAGGAGTTCCATGCTCAACTAGACTGGTGAGGGTTGTTTACAATGCAATTGTTTGACTCAAACTAACATGCTAACATTTATTAAAGATCTCCCTACTCAACAAAACTAGTGAAGTCAATTTACAATATAAATTAATGACAACATACTAAATTCTATCATGTTGAGTGGCAAAGGAACGAGTGTGCCCATTTTGGTGGCCCAAAGGATCTTAAAATTATCAAACAATTTTTATTTATTTTTAGATTGTATATCTTAATCTATACTAGTGTAGCGTATAACTTATTGTAAAGATTCTTAAGGAGATAAAACATTATAACATGATTAAAAGGGGGATGTATTTTAAGATTCTGATATATGTCAACACAAAAATATATTAAAAATAGTAAACAATATTTTTATTTTTTTTAAATTATATATTTCGAATCTACATAGTCAACTCTATACGTGTATGTAGTTTTACCGACAATGGATCTGTGTAGACTATACAAAAATAATGTCAAAATTATAGATATTGAGAGGTATTTAGAAAATGGAGGTTCTAATGTATTTGTATCCCAAACCACTAGGTTTGTCATTCCAAACCTAAATATGAGGAAACCAAATTAGAAAACACATATGCTAGGGTTATCACTCCCACCTAGAAAAAAAATTGGAATGATTTAAGAAACATGCATGGATGAGTGCACGAAGTTAGTGGACAATAAAGTGGCAATAGGGTGATCATGAATGCACACCCACAGGAACATGTCTACATTTCTAGGAA
>SNQJ01S0007583.1:390650-403357 GCA_010110895.2 Picea sitchensis
GATATTGAAACCATTCATCAATAAGAGACATTTCTTTCAAAGGGAATCTAGTACAAACATGTATGAACCTAATTGAAAAAGTATTGAATGATTCATTATTTTCTTTCCTTAAGAAACTTAATTCTTCACTTAATTCATCATAATCATAATTGTTAATATCTGATAAAAACTCAATTACAAACTTAAAAAAAGAATGAATTGAATTAGATGGAAATGATTCGAACCAATATTTAACCCGGCCTCAGAAGGTGAGAGCGAACAATTTACATATGAGATTGAGATCAATGATCTTATTCTTTAAGCACTTATAAAAAAAAAATACAAATATGGTCTACTACAGATGTGTTCACTTCACCATCAAAGGTGAGTTCTGAAAAACGATCAGTTGTCTTGTTAGGAATAATTGGTAATGAGACATTGAAATAATATTCCAACACATTGATTTGTGTAGGAGCCATGAAAAATTAAGAAATTGAAGAAATTGACTCCAAATAGTTAGCTTGTCATCTAACCTACCTTCTAGTGCATTATAAGATGACACAGAAGAATATTTATAAATTTGGAATTATGACAGGGTGAGGGGTGAAACATTTAATCATTAAATTTACCTCGGCCCTCCTTTTAGCATCATTTGTTAACAAGCGTTTATGACACGCCATGAACGAGAAGGGAAGAACCGGTCTGGGGTTGTCTACTTAACCCAAGCCGTTTGGGATAATCTACCCTAACAAGTTTATTGGCTCTGTTAGCCAAATAGGATCCTAAGATAACTAAAATATGTACACTAACTAAAGGTACAATTTTATCAATCAAGACACTAATACGATTGCTTAACTAATATTATTATATACAGTAAATATATACAATTACAAGGTTTAAATAAAGCCTCGTGAAAATGATTGTTTTCAACTAATGGATTAAAACAAGTTGAAAAATAAAAGGGAATTGTTTTTACACTATAAATGATGAAATAATAAACAATGAGTCAATAATATTATAATGATATAATGTTAATGGACAAATCATTTAACGTTTAAATGATGTAATCATTATTCATTCGCAAATTGACAAATCAAATAAAATATAAATTAACTAACCTGACGTTGATCAACAATACTAAGCTAGATTCGTCTTTTTGTATTTGTATAAGCTCCACTTAACTTGTGTCAAGTATAAATCTATGAAAAAAGAAAGAACGATACGTCCTGAAACAACTCAAAGAATTCTTGTATATTGCAGAACAAGTCTATGATGACAGAAAGAAAAATAGATTTGATCTCATGTGACTTTAAAATATCCAATAACTGAAAATGAAAGAAACTTCAACTCTCAGCGAATTGTATTACCAACTACCCAACATTAGATGTAAACTCAAAATGTATATATATATGATCAATCACATATATCAAAAAAACAAAAATATAATGAACCAAGTAAAGGAAAACATAACATGAAAAGTTATATGCAGAACAGACTAAAGCTAGTTCAATCAAAATAAAATTTCACAACTAGAAATTACATGAGAGACAATGATAACATTGCACAGTCTACAAAAGGACAAAAGACAAACAGTAAACGGTATCTCATATATTTTCAAAAAAATAAGTCCATCATATGGTCCAAGAGGAATTCGCAGACCAGTAACTTGCCAGTATTTAAAGAGAAATTTTGGTTGTCATGTATAGCGTTGCTCCAACAACTTGTCTATTAATAGAAATCTACAGTAGAAGGTTGTATAATTTTAATATTGTGACAGTGTCAGGATAAAAATCACTTTGACTAACAATTTAAATCTTATTTAAAATGAAGAAAGAACAACTTTCAAATCATGATTGTTAGTGAAGATATAATAGATTAATCGACAATAAGAAAAATCTCAATTGAACAATTATATCTTTACAAATATGAATTACATGAATAAACTCAATATAATACAACATTTGTATCAAAATAATAAAATCACCAAGATCAAGATAATTGGGATAATAGACCTTAAAGATTGAAAAAATTAATACATAAATGATAGCAATTAATCATGTATTGATAAAACTGACTAAAGCTAATTTAAATCAATGCAGAATAAATTACTAAAAGAATATGAAGATATTATAATGAAAACAAAACCATTTACTCATAGGACAAAAGCCATTAAGCAATCTGAAATTTCATATTCTTCTTCGAAAATACTGGTCCATTCTCCCAAATCTCCAACCATGAGTTTCTCCTCTTGAAAATAAAAATTTTATAAAATAAGTAATACAAAAAAATGAAAGGATAAAAATCCTCATCTGAATTTTTTGGATCTCTTGGGCTCTAAACTTTCTCATATATTTATGCAATGAATGAGCAGTCTAGGCATCACTAATAATTTCAGCCACCTGAAATTTTCCTCGTAAAGAGAAAAAACTATCTCTCAAATCATGCATTTGTTTGGGAAAAATATCTCACGTAAGCTAAATGGGTCGATTCTGCAGATGGGTTTTCAACCATTTCTTCATATTCCTTACGGTTTGGCTACAATCAGTCCTGCAAAATCATCTGTCTATTCTTGAATGCATTTCCAAATCTTATCCGTTGTTTCTTATAAATTATTTGCAACAGTCCAATATTACTTTTGGATCAATTATCTTGAATGTATTTAGATAATAAAATCAAGCCATGATCATATCCTTACCAAATAACTGATAATAGAAACCTTTGAAACAAAAAAAAACAAATTAATAACCTAAAAATTGTGAATAAAACAAAATCTAGAACAATAAAATTAAAATGAATTTAAACTAAATATAATTTCTAAACAAATATTGTTTATATTTTATTTTCAAATATGATCTTAAAATTTCAGAAGCTTCAAGTTGATGGAGAGGAGAAAAATATTAATTTTGGGTTTTCACAAAATCAAACAATAGATAATTCTTTTTTTATTATTTTTTATTTTTATTTTGAAATGAGATGCAAAATGACAAAAGAATTAAATTAATTAAACCTACCAAATGATTTTGTGAAAATGATTGCTAATGAGCAAAAGACAAAAACATAATCATAATTTAAACGAAAGTAAACAATTGATAAAAAATAATGTTTTCGTTTAAATTAAGATTTCTATGTTTCTCTCTCCTTCATTCAAATTTAATCAAATGTGAACGAATGTCATAGAAAAGATGTGTCGAAATAATCTTTCTTCCTGTAAAATCGTTGTTATTAATCCATGTCTTCAACCAAACCATTCTCATAACAGATAAATTCAATAAGGAAGAGGTAATAACAAACTCCCAAATTATGAAGCTCCTCCATCAACATCAAAACTTTGTAGAAAGAAAAACGAACTGGTAGTTGAATTCCATGAAATTAAAACCAAACAAAAGAAAAGAATATAAACTCAAACCAACCTCGAAACAAAGAAAACCAATACCAATCCAATCAATTCAAAGGGAAAAAAAGAACAGAAGAATCCAAGTAAAATTTTGAGGGACCCCAGATTTTGATTATATAAAAAGAAGGGGGTTGTTGGGGCCCAACACAACCATCACATATATTCTCAGAGATAAGCTGCCACCATTCCAACAATCTTGTTTTCCACTACATTTTACAGTTTCAACTTATTTCCTTATTCAATAGAAAATCAGTTTTATTGTATCTATGTTATTCTATGTTAAACATCATTTAATAATATGTATTCATTTTGTTCCGCTCATAAGATCTGTATCAACCAGTGAGGGAATTAAGTGAAAACACCGAGTCAACATCTGGTGGATTGGAGGGTGGGGCCATATCATATGGCTATGGTAATTCCTCCACAGGAAGAAAAAGAATATCTTCTTCCGAAATATACTCAGTCACAACTGTTACCACTCAATTTTTTATGGAAATTTTAAGTGTCTTTAGCATCCTTGTGATAACCTTTTGAAATATTTTTGCTCATTTTCCCTATTTCATAAATTCCAATTTCCTCATTGAGTTAGGAAGAGTCTTAATTCATAGATATTTTTCTCCAAACACCTTTGTCCTTTGCCTTTTTAACCTGCATAACCAAAAACCAACTTTTAGTAGTTTTTCCTAGATCTTTATTTTGTTAATTTCCCTATGGTTTTATTTTAGTTTCATTTTCAATAAATGAGTTTATTGACTTTGATGGAAGATGTGGTGTGTTCTTTCAAAGTGGCTTAAACCTAGATCACAATATGTATTATATTACAAGTCAAATCTATCTTAAGACCAAGCCACGAGTCAAACCACAATCTCAATCTACGGGCCAAGCCATAAATTAAGCCAACGTTCCAGTTGTTCGGTGCTTGGTAAAATTTTAAATGCCTGATTTGCAAGATGCATGCATAGGTGCCATGATGAGATATCAATGTAGTATTGTTTAAAGTTTCTATAGGTGTTGAAGAACTAAATGTAGCCACGATGTATACAATGATGTTCCCAAAATTCTCGTCCATTCCACTGTTTTCATGCATGGATGTGAAGAATGAAGTGCGCTGCCAAATCTCATGGATGCTGCCAAATTTCCTAGATGATGTGCTGCGTTTTCTCTTGGGCGCTGTAAATTTATTCGGCGTTGCGTTTTCTCCTGGGCCCTGTAATTTTCCTGGGCATTACCCAATCTCCTGAGAAATGTAACGACGGACACTACGGATTTTGCAGGATGTTTCAGTATTGGCACTACCTAATTTCTGGGAGGTGCTACCTAATTTCTGACAAAGATAGATTCTTGCATAGAGAACATGATTTTCTTGTAAAATTGACAGTTCAGATTCAAGCTTAGATGGTAGAACTCTAATCTGAAGGAAATAGAATATGAAGATCTGTTCTCTACAACCTTCAGATGAAAATCATGCACCTAAGTTGGCATGACAAGCCTGGGAGATTAAGATTTTACCTATAAATAGAAGGTTCATGCAGGTATCAAATACGCAGCTGGAACATCATTTCAAGTAGAAGACACCAACATTCAAAGCATTCTACAGTAGTTGGGTTCCCTATCTTTCTCATGCTCTATTTTTTCTTGCATGTATAAGATTTGTTTTTGTTGGTATTCTGCCCTCCACTTACAACATTTTTCATCGTAAAATTGAATATTTGAAGTACACTCATCGACACTGTCAAAATGTTTTTATCCAAAGTTGTAAGTTTCAGCGTTCAGAGACAATGGCACTACCTTTTTACTTGTCTAGTTGTGAAATACGTTACTCAGGACGCTACCTAAAGAAGATACCAATAGACACCAGGGATCCAGGAAGGTCAGGGAAACAACCTTTTGGATGGATGATGATGGAGAAAAATCTAGAAGCAGTAGCTTGCATTTTGAGGACAACTACACACTCCTAAAAGACTTATGGAAAAACAGGAGTTGCAAGCAAAAGAGGATCAAATCAGTTTAAAGCATGGTTGGATTAGTCACCAACATTTTCCTATTTTATAGCATAGGTTGTTAAATAAGTTGTTAGATCAAATAAATGTTTAGATATTTTCAAGGGAAGGAGGCCAGCTCGTACCTCTAGTTGTTGCCTCCATTTTTGTTATAAATAGATATATCAATTACTTTAACAGGGGTTCGAATGGTTGAGCTGAAGATCCCAGATTGTAATCTTTTGACTCAATAGACTATGAAATGGTTATGTATTTGATTTGAGACATCTTTGGTTAATAGAAATCAGCCTCTTATTCCAGCTAATTTTCTTCTAATCCTGAAGTGTTCATTCTTTGAATGATTCACATGAATGGTTGTGGTGATATTATGATGTATGTTTGATTATTATATTATCGTGATATTTCTTTAGTATACTTAAGTTCCGAACTCAAGAAGATCTTGTGTTAAGACGTTTTCTTCCTTAGGTTGACTGTAGACTTGATGTTTACAACAACCTCTACATTCCTCTCACTGAAGTCTTCCGTCTCTTCATACTTTTTCTCACTTATTCATTGAAGTTAGCCAAGACCTTGATTGTTGGTTAATACTAGCCCTGTTTTCTGAGTTGGAAAATCATTATTTTGAGTCTTGTCCATTTGACCTTTAAAAAACCTCATTTACACTTAGAAATATTTTGATGTTACCAAGCTCACCTAATTACAGTCTCGGGTGACTTTTGGAGTGATAACAACAACAATAAAAATATTTTGTTCCTTACACTTGTGCCTTGGAAAATATTTTTTATCACAATTATAACAAAGACCCTTGAGTTTAAATTCAACCATTTAAAACCTGGTTAATTTATGGATATTGAGGAGAGTTGTAGGAGGGGCATAATTGGTGGGTTTAGGGAGAGGAGGAAAGTAGGGTTTGCGAGTTTGGGAGGACTCATTTTTTTGTTCTTCCTTGCCTCACTGAGTAGCTTCCAACCAAGTATGGGGGCGTGCCATGAGAACATGGGCACAAATTTCATCTTTGAGGCCACTGATAAAGCATTCCCTAAAGAAAGCATTTGATATGCCCTCCGTTCTGAAAGCCAAGAAATCAAATGCAGAAATAAAGTCTTCCACTGTCCCAGACAACTTTAACTTGGTCAAACAATCGAAATGGTGGGTGTCAGAGTTAAAACGGTCATAAATTTCATCCACAAAATGTGTCCAAGAAACGTACCCTTGGCATGTATTTTTTCAACATTTCCACCATTGCCATCGTTCTGGGTCCAGATATAAGACACCATAACGAAGCTTGGCTAAATCATCAGAAATTCCATGCAAATAGAAATAATGTTCCATTTAGGTGGCCCAGCCTATGGGATCTGATCCATCAAATATGTTCACCTAAATTTTGGGAGGGTGGAGGTCTCGAGAAAAGTGGGTAGTATGAGGACCTTGGTAATGGGAAGATTCATGGTCATCCTGGTAAGATGGTTGTTCAGAAGAGGAAGGGTTTTGGGAACAACCCATGAAGTGTTCAAAGGTGTCTTTGAGGTATTTGAGGTTTTTGATGTAGGAACATTGATCCTAGAGGACTTGAATGGTTGAATTGATTGATATAAGGTTGCCATTGATATTATTGATGTTTTCCTTGTTTTGGTGGTTGTCAACAATCAAGGTATTGAGTTCTTGGTATCTTTTGGTAGCCATTTGGAAAAATGGGCAGGTAAATGTTATAGGGGAAACAAAAGTGGTCTAGATGGGTTGATGGGAGCACTGAGAATAAGGGTGTAAAATTATAGGTACCACTATGATCCGGGAGAAAAAGAGGGATACAATGGGATATGGGATAAATAAGGGTGTCGGAGAAGGTTCGAGTCCACAAACAGAATTCTATTAAAAATGATAGGTATGAATGGTATCGGGGAAACAAGAGAAACCTAGTGGGACATGTCCCAAATAAGTTTGTCGCCAGGATCATTACACTTTATTATTATTATTATTATTATACTCCTGCAGAGTTATACTTCGGCCTGAATAATACTGCAGTGATGAAATTCTCAAATGATTAACAAGAAGAAATGTGTGGTAATTTCACAACCAAAATCCAGAAGGCACAGTTGTGCAACAATAGATATTGTATGTTCTATTTTTGTTTCCATTCCTAGGGGTAGGATATTCAGGGTTTATACAGACTAGGTTTTTCTCTGTGTTATATCTCTTTGATATACGTGTGGGGTCAAACAATAGTACTCGACCCAATATCTTAGGGAACCAAATAAGGAGGATAGATCGTGCCCTTATCCATACTACCCGACTATGCAGGTACTATAAAGTATCTTCCAAAGTGTTGTTCTTGGTGGCACTATAGAATTCAGGTTGTCAATCGATTTATCTATCGAGGGATTCAATATATATGGGTCGATCTCTATACAGGTGTTTTCTGATGCACTACCACTCAAAGGGGTACCAATAGGGGCTACAAGTGTGGCCAATAGATGTGCGCTTAAAAAACACTTGTAGTTACTGTGTGTATGCTTCCCTCACCGTGGATTCACACACTGAACGACATATATTTGTAGCTTTAAGATGTCAAAATTCATCTCCACCCTGAAAAAAAAAATTAACGCACAATTTTCTACGGAGGAAGGTGCTCTAATACCACATTTTGTACTCCATATATAAAATAGTACGCAACACAGAAATATTTTAGCTTAGAAATGGGAGAGAAACAATGATATAACCAGAACAATACCAAAATAATACAAGAATAACTCTAGAAAGAGAACCTTGATTAATGATAGCAATGTTGACTTGCCTCTTCAAGGGGGAAACCTCCAACAGAGAAGATCTCTATTACAATAATCTCCAAGGCAATATTTCTCGTACCCTCTTCTCCTATTTATACTAAATCTATCTATCCAAAAGAAAATTGTAGAGGAAGATCATTCTAGAAGTGGAAGCTTCTATTAGGTCTTTTTACATTTGACTTATTCTTCCTTATTGCTAGGCCTTATTAATATTGGCCTTTATTACAAGGAATTTTATTATTGTAACTACTTGAGGGGTTAGGGAGGTTATGTCCCTAACAAATACCATGATTCTATGCTGGCATGTGGCATATCGAAAAGATACTCATCCTGACAAGTGATTCTTAACAAAAGATGAATATTGGAGTTGATTGTGTAGATGAAAAATGGGGAATTGAGTGGGAGTACAACAAGCTTGGTGATCTGTCCCTCTGTATTTCAGGAAAATTACTTTGTTCAATTTCTCCTCCTATGAAGGAATACTAGAAATGAATTTTAACGGAGAGTGTTATTGGGCCATTTTTCACTTCCAGAGCCAATTTTTAATACATCATCTCGTTCCTCGGTTATCTTTTGGAGTGATGACCTACCTCCAATAACAACATATCCTTCCTAAATTTTGGGAGCTCTGAATATATATATGAATTGGGCCTGAGATCATAGAAGAAAAAAATAATAATCTAGGTAGGTGACTAATGTTAGTATCTGCAAATAAAGTGAATAAGAAAGGATGCACGTCCAGAACTATCGTTGGGCCTCAACTATTCAGAAATAACACACCCATGCTTTCCTATTCAATAAGAGATTCACAAGTTATCTGAATATTTCCCTCACATAGTATCTCCATGGAATAACAATGGGTTTTTCCAATAAACCCTGTTGTCTTAACTACCCCATATAAGAAAGGATGTTGTTGTAGTTTAGTTTCACCAAATATACTACATTTGGAAAAACGTTGTTAGCATGGAGCATTATCTATAGTTTGTTTTTCAAAAGAGGGGTTGTTAGACAATCTTTTATAATATGTTCTCACTTGTGTTTTAATACCAGACATGTTCGATGAGGCGCTTTGCATAGACAATGTTTTGTATATTAAATAATGGGGATGCAGTAGGTGACTATGAAGGTTGAATATGGATGGAGTGTCGAAGTTGGCCAAATTGGTGATCTATATCATCAGTCTCTCATGGAGCAAGGTGATAGAATGGGGTGTTGGGTAAAGAAGAATCAAGAAACATGCCAAGTGTGTGTGAGATAGAGTGAGACTAGGGAAATACAATGGCTTTGGTGATGACATCTACAAATTATTGTAGTAATGGATACATGGACTAAGGGGAAGGGCTGGTTAGGTTATCTAGGTGAATGAGGTAAACGAATAACAAGAAGATGCATTTTTTCAGACTAACATGTTTAATTTCTTCTTGTATGGTAATAGGCTGGGTGGATTTAAGAGCATAGGATGTAAGCACAGAGGTGCATCCCTCATTTTGCAGGTGGTATTGATGATATTTAACATGATAAAAATGTGTATGTCCTATTGGTAGGGAATACCAAGTAATAAATCAACATAAATAAAGGAGAGAAATCGCACACCATTGTGTCCCAGAAAGGGCCAATAGAAAAGGTCATAGAACAACAACAAGAGAAACTGAGATGAGGGCCTTCCTTTTGTACCAAATCGAGATGATATGGAGTCGAACGTGGATTAGTGAGGAGTTGAAGGAATTGGATTAAGTCTTGGGCCACAAGGTTCTGTTGGATTATGTTGTCCAATATGAGAGTATCCAACTAATGCTTATTGTGACAGTTGTTTGTAAACAAAGTTACAGAAGAGGTGTTAGGTTCATTAGAAGTCATTAGGATCAGAGAAGAGTAAATTTCTATAGGATTGCAGAGATAAATGTTTTTAGGAGGGTCAAAGGAATATGACTATGTGACCTATGTAAATATATTTTTGTTGGTGCAAAGGTTCTGAAGTGCCCGACAATTAGCAGAAGCATGTGAGGTGGTATTGTGGAAGGTACACTAGTGCACATTTCAAGGTGTGTTAGGGTGATGTGGGTGTCATATAAGAATTACCAATAGTATAAGTGTTAGATCTAGTTTGGGGAGAACGGAATTTAAGAAGCCACTTTATGTTTCATGGACAAGGACCGAAGAAATTCCCTATACAAGGAAATGATATCAAACAAATATAATTCACAACATAAAAACATTAACAAACTAGAATTGAATTTAACAACAAATACCTCTTCCAAATAATAAATAAGTAGTTGAATGCACAACTTGCAGAAGACATCGAAGTATCCTCGTACTAACTGAGTTGAGAGTTATCATAGCTGAAACCATTTAGAAAGGAGGTTGTGGAAATATCATAGGGCATAGAGGTGTTCTCTTAATGTCTGGAAAAATTCATCCCAAGAAGTGGGAGGGGAAGGCCTTGTCTATGTTTCCTCACTGAACTTAATGACCAATGAGGTACTTTCCATCTGAGTATCTGACCAATATTGTGAAATTCCCTCCAACTGTAGGCTTTCAATATAAGTCTTCATCTTGTCCTCCATATAGGGGCGTGTATTGAAATAGGTAGAGAGACTAGGGATCAAAGAATCAAAAGTATGGCCATTCATTTGGTATGATAATTTTGGAAATTGGAAGCAAGTATCAAGTTTCATGGGTGATGGAGCTTGATGCTCTTGCAGATGGATTAATTCATGAAGGGATAGAGTTAAATCTTGAATTGGTTCACACACATTAGACCCTTATTTCTATGTGGATGGTTCTTTACGAGGAGAGATTATGTTCATCCACCAACTAGTTCAATCTGAAAATGTCTTAGAGATTAGTAGTAAAGAGGCACGGCTGCAAAGGGTGGACTAAGAAATGTTGTGAAGAGGGTGCCCTAGAATCCCTTAGAGGAATGCATTGGACATGGTCTACTGAAACATTGGGAATAGGGTGCACTGATAACCTATCGAGTTGGACCACTGAGGAGTTGCAAAACAATGAGAAGGGCATGATGTGAATAGGGTGTACTAATACCCTAGCGAGCTAGTGCACTGAGGTACTAGAAAACCATGAGAAAGTAACACTGGAAAACTATGAAAATAGCATTAAGTTTTGATAACTCACTACCACAAAAACATTGTCTGAAATTGGTCGATGACCTATCCATCTACTTCTTGATTGTGAGTCAAGTAGATATTGAAGCTCTGATTCTAATTGATATGCAAGAAGACCTAAACATACACACAAATAACTCTAGATTCTTTTCTAGAAGTAGTGAAAATAGAGAATGTAGAGGAAATAAGAGCATGTAGGCCATCAGAGAAGAATTGCTTATAATAGAAAATACCATCAATATATTCAGTAAGAGAGGGGCACCGTTAAGGATGCAAGGTGACTTTCTCCTCTGCATGATTTCACAGTTAGAATTGATGTTTTTTCTTTGTTTTGGAGTGTCATGCTCAACTATACTAGTGAGGGTCATTTACAATGCAACCTGCTAATGAAAACTGGCATACCAACTTTTATTAAGGAGTTCCATGCTCAACTAGACTAGTGAGGGTTGTTTACAATGCAATTGTTTGACTCAAACTAACATGCTAACATTTATTAAGGATCTCCCTACTCAACAAAACTGGTGAAGTCAATTTACAATATAAATTAATGACAACATACTAAATTCTATCATGTTAAGTGGCAAAGGAACGAGTGCGCCCATTCTGGTGGCCCAGAGGATCTTAAAATTATCAAACAATTTTTATTTATTTTTAGATTGTATATCTTAATCTATACTAGTGTAGCGTATAACTTATTTTAAAGATTCTTAAGGAGATAAAACATTATAGCATGATTAAAAGGGGGATGTATTTTAAGATTCTGATATATGTCAAGACAAAAATATATTAAAAATAGTAAACAATATTATTATTTTTTTTAAATTATATATTTCGAATCTACATAGTCAACTCTATATGTGTATGTAGTTTTACTGACAATGGATCTGTGTAGACTATACAAAAATAATGTCAAAATTATAAATATTGAGAGGTATTTAGAAAATGGAGGTTCTAATGTATTTGTATCCCAAACCACTAGGTTTGTCATTCCAAACCTAAATATGAGGAAACCAAATTAGAAAACACATATGCTAGGGTTATCACTCCCACCTAGAAAAAATTGGAATGATTTAAGAAACGTGCATGGATGAGTGCACGAAGATAGTGGACAATAAAGTGGCAATAGGGTGATCATGAATGCACACCCATAGGAACATGTCTACATTTCTAGGAACACGCACAAATTCCTCATGTGTCAAGTTTAGAAAAACCTGAACATCCACTCAATGAGACACATAGGCACATTCCCAAGAGCATGTGCACATTCTCAAGAATGTGCACTTGTTCCTAAGAAACACATATTCAGGAAAGCATGCACATTCCTAAAAAATAATTGAAATAAAAATAACACATGCACACTTCAGGAACATGTGTGTGTTCCTAAAGTGCACAAATGTTATAAGGAACAACAACACACACATGCTTTTGT